>JAIPRN010003904.1:0-18176 GCA_025469175.1 Geopemphigus sp. TES_GeoC_2020 | reverse complement strand
GGGGGGGGGGGTGCTGTGAATACGATACGTACGACGAAAAATTAGTGTAACAAGTCGACGGATCGTAAGTGGAACGTACGCGATTTTCGGAACGAACGGCGTGCACCGTTTTAAAAACGTCCGTCGAAAAGTCGTCGTTGTTGTCGTACCCGTGACGTGAGCGAGTATTTAGCGGTCAACATCGCCGGGCCGATAAAGCGAGTAAACGAAATACGGGGGCGATAGACTCGGCGATCCCGGCGGCGGTTTTTATGTCCTCGTTGGTTTCGTTCCGCGACGGGACTGACCCGTGTACGATTCGTTTATTACGTCGTTGCGTCACGACGATTTCGGCGCTCGCCAGCTTTTTCCCGAACGCAATTCGACGCGATTGGTATCCGTCGAGACTTCGCGATGAAACCGATTTTGGAAACCCGGCGGCGTCCGTCGTTGTTCCCAGTTTTCGAGAAATTTCCGCAATCTCCTCGCCGGTGGTGCGCGCGAACACCGCCGGCCGGTAAAGCGAATCGTCCGACGGCGGTATAACTTCGCCGTATTTCCGTCGCTTTATATATTGTTTAGCTCGTGTCGGACTACGGTGGCCGTGTTTTCCTTTTCGCGTAACGTACGAACGGTTTCGAGAAATAAACGCGCGCCGTTCGTTCGAGCGCGAACGAATACCACCGTCGTCGTATTCTCGCGCGGCAACCAGTGACCGGGCGGGGACGGGTCGTCAATGTTTCGGAAACGCCGACACCAGACGAATTACGACGCCCCGGCGACGGACGTTAAAAGTTTACGTAATACGGACGGAACAAACGACCCGCAAAGAACCAACCACCACCACCACCGGCCGCGTGTGCGCTCGAATACAAAACGAAACGGGTTTTCGGGTTTACGCGCGCTAACCGCAGCCGTACTTTTTTTTATATACGAGCCGGCCGAGTTCGCGCACCGCGATTATTATTCGTACTCGCGGCGCTATTATAATCGTTAAAATTCATCGTCCGAAACCGTAACGGCGCGCTCGGCCAACGTTCGCCTCGCCGATATAACGTTAATTTTCCTCCATCTAGTGACGACTTAACCGCTATCGTACCGATATATATACATATATGCGAACGAGCGCGCGAGGCTTCGATTTTTTTCGTTATTTCCCCCACACCCTTTCCTCCGACTGGTTATGCGTTTTCGTTCCATTACGTAGGTTCCAGACTCCGGCGACGACCGGGCGCAAATGAGCCGGCAATAACGTCGGCGGCGGGCGCACGACTTCGGGAAAACTTGAACCGTAAACACGTTTCCGGTATCTTCGAATTGCGCTCGTTTCTCACCCGCCGTCGGCGGTCCGTCCGTTCTCGTCCCTATCGTTGTATTATTATTCTATCCGGTCCGACTAGTCGAGACTTTGTCGATTCGTCGTCGCGCACCGACCGTAATCCAATTGGCAACCGGCCGGCCGAATGTTCACGCGCCGTATATAAAACCCGATCGTTAACGCCACTATACCGGCGTAATTTTTTTTTTACTTTTGTTTCGTCCGTCCCTAAACGCCCGTCGAAAACGCGTAATTCGTTTCCGGAATTACGAAACAAATACCGTACGCCGGAGTTATGAAACGGAAAAACACGTACCCCGAAAAAAACGAAACCGTAACCGGAAAAATGACGAATACGCGCGCGCCTACGTACGTATTAAAAGGCTAATTTTCTCGTTTCCTTCTAAAAAAAACATTTCCATAAAACGTTAGTTAAACGATAAAATGACTTCGGTTTAAATATATATATATATGTGTGTGTGTGTGTGTTTTATTTACGCGCGTACTCTCGTATTAAAAAGCGCGTTGCGAACGGCTAAAAGGAATTCCCGTACGTTTTCCCGGTGGCGGGCAACAGCAAGACGACGATACGTTTCGTAAAGTGCGCGGGGCTTGAACGTTTCCGAGTGATCTATTATTCAAATATCGCGTAAAACGGTAATGGAACGCGATGTTGCGTAATACGGGCGTTTCGGTCCCGGGAACGAGTTAAAAAGTAATAACGACGGGGCAACGTTTCGATAATAATATTTCCTCGAGTCCGGGTGTGACGGGGTGGCGCGGGTGTGGGAGGGGGGCGGAATAGTAATTACGTCGAAACGAACCATTACCGAAATTGCGTTCGGACCGAACGGGAAAATCTCGTTTTTCTTTCGAACTCGTCGAATAGACGGTCGCGCCCGCGCGATAATTATCATCGGCCCGAAACCGCAACGACCGACGGGCGATGCGATACGTTCCATTTTCGTACGGCGCTTCGAATTCGACCGCCGGACGAAACGTTACGTTTTGACGAGCGTTATTGGAAACGCCTCCCCCCCCCCGGTCACGCGGAAACTTATATAACGCGTATTATAAATATTAGACGCGTTAGACGGACGGTGCCGAGGGGCGCTAACGTTCCACGTACGGCGTTTCGAACACGACTATCGCCGTGAACTTAACGAAACCGCGGCGGTACGCTTCCTCCGTCGCGCACGTTCGCCCGATGATTTTCCGCGTTCGTATTTTTTCTTTAAATTCGTCCAACCGCCGCTTTTCGTCACCGTAACGTTCACGAATCCGCGGACGATATCGGCTAGTTTTCGTTCTCGACACGAAACATCTACGTCGTATGCGTGTTAGAACGTGTGGGGTGAGATACTCGTGTATTCCGAAAACGTAATAATTAGCGCGACGGTTTTCCGGTTCGAAAATATTTTTCGACGCCCGGCGGCGGATTTTTTTTTTTTTTTTTGAAAAAACTAGAGCTAATAGGGATTTGAAAACAATGTCTATCAGCGAGTCACGGTGGTCGTCGCGCCTGTTCGCGAACGGGTAGTAAACGGAAGGGATTGTTCGTCCGATTTGTGCGTACATCAACCGTAACCGATTCGCACGACGTTTCGGGCCGCCTGTAGTCGGCGACAGGCGGACGTGCGCGTAGCTGACCAGCCCGCGTTCGGTTCGGTTATTAGTTAGGCCAATTGCGCGAATTACGCCGATATTTGAATACGGCGCGCGCGATCGTTACGCGAAACAACGGCCGATTTCCCGTCCTCGGCGACCATACCGTTCGGGGGCGATTCGCGTCCGAACCTATTCGACAATTTCCGGACGCCGTCGACCGTGTAACGTAATCTAGTCGTTCTATAGTCCGCGAAATAATAAATCGACGCGGGACGCATTGTGCGTAGTATCGTAGAAACTTTCGGCCTATTATTACGCCGTAGCGAAACAATGTTTTCGCGACGCCATTGTCGTCGAAAAAACGCGTTTTCGATAGAAAATCTCGGATACGAGCCGCGGCGACATAATAATATAATTCTTATTACGCTCGCGAAGCGACATGAATAGATCGCTTTTTATATAGGCGCGGTACGTACGTATTATAATTCGCCTAGCGTACCACTGGTGGTTTTTCGCGTTATAGAAAATCGATTTCACGTTACACGGCCGCCGCTTGATCCGCCGCGATTTATTTTCGATACGCTCGTACGCGTGAGAAACGGTGACCGATTTAAAAAATAACCTATACGGATGTACACGTGTGCGCGTGTGTACGGATTTCGAAATTCTCGGCGCCCGAAAGTTCGCCGCGCAAATCAAATTGGAAAAAGTTGTGGAGACGAACCGTCGGCTCGGACGGATTTCATAGACGAATACATACCGTCGGCGTTGTTCCCAATGCCGTGAAACAATCGTCGCCGTTCGTTTCGGGGCGCCTGTGTTCGCTCGTCCGCAATACGTTCGGCCGACCAAAGGAACCAACGGAATAATCGAAAAACGCGTCGAATACGTCGCCGATTCGCTACCGGAACGGAACGCGCGTACAAATTCCCCCGAGCGTTGCCCGGTCCGTATGGAAAATGTTCGCCGAGGTACGAGGTACGTAAATTTAAAACGAAAACGGCCGATCGTTCCTAAACCGAAGCGAACCGTAGCGTGGAACATAAAAAACAAAAAGACTGACGAACCGTCAACGCCGCTTCGGGATGTTGTCACAACTGCGCTGTTATTATAGATTCGAAACGGACGGTAAATCCGTTGTTTTCGGGTGACGATTCCGACCGAAATTCGGATTGTTTATTACAAGCCGTCGTAGTTGTTTGACATCCGGACACGTAAAACCAACGTCGTTAAATAGGGACGGTCGTTAAAATGGTTGGTGTCATAGGTTGTCGTAAATTCCCGAATTTGAAGCGCGGCGCGTCTGAAACGAACGCGGTTCGTTCGGAACGTGACGGAAAACGTCGGTGGCAATTGTTCGCCGCTGGGTGGAGAACCGCCGAGAAAAGGGGGAAAAACGCGTGCAACGAACCCAGGCGCCGACTAGACGCGATTCGCCGCTACTGGAAAGTTAAAAAATATCGGCGCGTCTCTCGTTAGAATAGAAAACCGGTCGTCGCCGGTCGATACGCGCGTTCGTCGATCGGCTCAGATTGCGGAACTATCCGTCACGTAAAATCGACCGACGTATTTCGTTTGTCCGACGTACGCGCGCCCCGGGATCGTCCAAATGTCGTCCGTATTTTTTCACGAACGTCGCGCGTCGAACAATTCGGGTCAAAAAAAAAAAAAAAACGCCCCGGCGGTTCGTGGGCGACGAAAATGTTGTTCGTACGTGATTGGGAGGAGGGGTAGGAGGGGCGACGAAGAATCCACGGACCCGCAGCCGGCGGTTCGCGGTAGTTACGTAGCACACTCGGTCTTCACAGTTCCGTCGTTCGGCCCCGGAAAACGGAACGAAACACGCCGGACGACGACGGCGCGACCGTCGGCGAACGGATGTGCGCGGGCAAATGAAAACCTAGCCACCGGCACGCGCGCCCGACGCGAACGCACGCCGCGGTGTTACGTAACAGGGGGTGGCGAGATTAATAACTTCGCGGCCGGACACGTTTGTCGGTTGGCGGAAAAATACGTATCACACTCCCCCCCACACGTACACACACACACCTCTGGTTATTCGCGTCGCGGTACGATATTCGGTCGATGACGGGCGTACGGTCCACCGCCACCACTCCTAACCGAGTCTATACGTTCGCGCGGTGTTCATATCGTTTCGTTAATTAAAAACGGTTCGCGGCTGCTGAAACATACATATATATATATATATACGACGGTTAGGTGATGGGGTTTGAAGAGAAACACTTCGGCAAGTGTATGCACGTGTGTGTACGTGAACGGAGATAGTAATAGATAGAACGAGCCAAGTAGTACGCGTGCGCGCGTATTCGTTTTCCGGAATTAAAAAGGCGGTGTGCCG
The DNA here is from genome assembly GCA_025469175.1 of Geopemphigus sp. TES_GeoC_2020. Taxonomy (NCBI): domain Eukaryota; kingdom Metazoa; phylum Arthropoda; class Insecta; order Hemiptera; family Aphididae; genus Geopemphigus; species Geopemphigus sp. TES_GeoC_2020. The sequence continues at coordinate 12,912 of JAIPRN010003904.1, read as the reverse complement.
AACGTGTTTTCCGATCTAATTGAATTTCGTACAAACAATCCTCGGGGCGTTTGACGGTATAAGCGAGATCGAGACGGCGTGACGGCAGGGCGCCGCCAGTGTGTGTGTGTGTGTGTACAAGTGTGTCCGAAAGGGTTAATCTCTCTCGGTCGCCGTAATACGTATAAGTACGCGTACGTACGGGAAATCCCGATATTTAATTCGGGCGCGCCGGTTGCCAGTGGTGTGGGGGAATGGGCACGATGAGAGGAGGGAATGACGAATAGCGTAGGGTTAGGCGACTCGAGTATTTCGTACGTTGCGGTTGGTAATACGGAACGTGCGCCCGTGTTTGTTTTCGCGCACGTGAACCCTTTAATTTCCGCAGAAAGCACTTCGCGCCCGCGCACGCGCGTTCGCTAATCAAAAACACGTTAGCTATATATATATATATCGAAGAAACGTTATATATATATATATATATTTCACGAAATTTGCGCGTTTTCTAGTGGTTTCCTCTTTTTTAATAATACGACGTATTTTATAAACGCGGCCGCTCGTGATTGTGCGCCGTAATTCGCCGTCGAATATTCCGTTTTCCTATTGACGAAACGTAACGCGCTCGATTTTATAATATAGAAACGTTTTAAATACGAACCGAACGGCGTGTCGACCGATATAAAACGAACGTTTCGGAAGAAAAGGTTTTATCGCGCGCGCGCGCGCGCTATTACATCGGAAAAACGATACCGTCGAATCCCACGGCCGGTGTCGGGAAATAAAATACGGCGGTGTGTACGTTCGTGCCGATCTCGCGCGATCGATCGTGTAGTATAACTTGGACGAGTATTATTTTCGCTCGGTACGACGGGTATTAGTTTCGCTCGTCCGTCACGCGTAATTATACGTTCGCGCTCGTATACGGCCGACGGTCGTCCGTTTGGCGGAGCGCGCGTGCAAAACGAACGGCTATATTATTATTACCACCGGCGTCCGCGACAGACCGCGGAACGCTATAATGACGGGCACGCGGGGCGGATCGTGTGACGGGGAAAGAGGCGCGGGCTGTTCGACGTTTTTTCTTCGACAAAAGGGGAAACACGTCGATCGGAAAACGGAATCGCCGGCGTCCGGTTACGTTCGAACGTCGTCGCCGGGATATTACCGATTTCGACCGTTTTTCGAACGAGACACTGGGGGATATACCGATCGACAAACGCGCCCCCGAGACGGCGGTAACCGTTGCACCTTCGCGCGGTCCGACGTAAACAACGACGCCGGACAATAACGTAATAAATGTGACGCGACGTCGTAAACGCGGTATCGAACTGCTCTCCGCCGCCCGTCCCTATTCCACCACCCAGCCAGCGACGACCGTTTGGGGATGTGAGTGAACCGTATCGACGCGTCTCGTAACAGGCGACAATTTACGATATATACATAGATTACGATTATATAACTCCGGTCGAATACCGTTGCCGTGTTCCTCCGTCGACGCCCATCACCGTCACTGTTATCCCAAACCACCCGTCAACTGTGTTCGCCCGATTCCGCCGGCCGAATTCGATAGCGTTTTTTTCCCCCGCGACGGCGAAATTATTACCGGCGACCGCGCCGCACAATTGGCGCGCAGAAATCGATCCGAACCAACGTACCGCGCGAAATGTCCACGTGTACGCGCAAAGCCCGCCGTTGACCGTTTCGACACGGACTTTTCGTCTCGGCCGTTTCGCGTAATTACGCGGGCGCGTCGTTACCGACAGTTAAAAAACGCGTTCGAATTTGGCGATTCGGTAACCGAACGCGTTCGTTTCGTAACGCCCGGGTCGATTCGTAGCCACGTATATTCGACGAATTCGGTTCACACCGAGACTATAAATTCTTCGATACCGGTCGACGATCGTTGGGAAAACAAACGTACGGAATTACCGAAACGCTATCGTCCGGTGGTATTCGTTACGGTGAACTTGACGAGCCTCCGTACGAGGAATACCCGTCGAACGAAAAGTGTAAAAAAAAAAAAAAAAAAACGTACTTACGGAGTGGCCGACGCTATTTCGCCCCGAAATAGAACGTTCCGCGGACAAAACGAAAAAATGTAAAACGCTCGTGGTCGCCGTCAAGCCGTAAGATTTACTCGTTTCGATCGCGATCTACGCGCGAAACGAAATCGATTATATCGAAAACGTCCCGTTTTTTATTTCGAATATTATGTTACTCGGGTGTTGTTTTTTCATACCACGGTAGACGGTTGTACCGGGGGAACGGTTCGATAGCGAAAACAACGTTGCTCTCGGGCTATCCCCAACGACGACGCGTCGTAAAAACAAAAAGTTCGACCAATTTTCGAAACGGGCGTCGGTCGTCTGCCCGGAATAACGAAGTAAAAAAGAAGCCGATAGCGTCGCGTGTTTGACGGAACGCGCGCCATTATCTCGTCCGTACGCGTATGCAAGCGTCGCGCGTAACACGCTAGAATCAAAGTCGTAACGGGCCTTTGATGTAAGTTGTCGCTCGTCTCCGCCCACCTGTAACGAAAAATGACGACAAATATATCCCTTCGCCCTACCGACGAATGGGGCCGTCCTGAATAATTCAGTCCACGCGTGTACCTGTTATGCACGCGCAACGACTGACTGACGACGACGACGACGACGACGACGACGACGCAATAGTATCGAATCGATTGACGATCCACCACGTCAAAGACGCGCCGAGACGAACGCATTACATTATCGTACATTATAAATACGCGGCGTGTTACACGCGATCGACGGAGAACGGCCTATGCGACGTTCGTTGAAACAAACGGGGAAATCGGACGATAACGGCCGAAAAAGACGAATGTCGTACGCGTGTCCGTCGTGTCGAAAACGGACGGACAAAACGTCGACCGATTTAGCGTTACGTTACGTAATAATATTTCGTTCGTCGTCGCGCTTTCGTTTCGTCCGCACGCTCGTCCAACGTACCGGAATACAATCGCGGCGACAATCGGCGTTCGCCAACGCGGCCCGCCCCCGAAAACTTAACGTCCGACCAAACGAGGCGATTGATTCGCGCCCGAACGTATCCTAACGTCCCGTTACGAACGGTCGTAACAATAGCGGTTCGTCGTCTAACGTACGCGCGTGGCGTTCGAAACAAAAGAAAACCGCGAAATATTCGAAACGCGTGCGAGACCGACGCGGCGATTGATTCGCCCTACGTTCGTAATTTCGATCCGGGTACGAAAATACGAACAACGGGCCGAAACTCGCGAAATTACGCGACAACGGGAACGACGTTAACGCGATTCGTTGAACGGTCGGATCGTCGAGCGAACGCGGTTCGGGCAAAATACGAAAACAAAACTGGGGATAATGTACGCGGATCGAAAATCTTCACGAGTCTAACCACCGCGTGCCGCCGTACGTATATATACACGGTCGCCCGAATCGTTTTTTATTATTCGCCGCCCACGCGGTTCGGTTTAGAATTTTTTTTTTTGTCTTTTTACGATCGCGCGAATTTATCGCCGGCAACGGAACCCTAAAAGTATAACGTAAAATATATTGTCGCGAGTCACTTCGGATAGCGGCGATATGTATATATATATAATCCGATCGCGCTACGTACTAAAGTTTTATATATATTAATATATTTGGCGTAAATGATTTACGAATTTCGGCGGTCGCTTAAATACGGGTCGAAACTGTCGTTTGTTCGTTGTTCCGAGCGAATATATTGTATTCGCGACCGACGCGCGAAAATTGTCCCGGGTAACGCGATGGAAATACGTCGTAACGGTCGTTACGTAATGTTGTCGCGTCGGAATCGTTTTTTTACGCAATATATATATATCGGTCGTATTTATAACGTCGTATTTAGGACGGGAACGCGCGTATTGTTTCCTTTGACGAAATCGGTTTTTCGTACAAGACACGCGGCGCGCGAACGACACGTTCGTCGACATTATTTATATCTTGAATCAATAACGAACAACGTCGTTTCGTTTGTTTATTACGAAACGCGCTGTGTAATCTCGGCGACCGAACAACGTACGTAAACATGTGTGTAAAAAGAAAAAAACCGTGGACCGATAACAGTGGCGTACTAACCGTCAGAGCTGGGGGGGGGGGATAAAACTTGTCCCGAAAATTTTTAGAAAAAATTACCGGACGTACAATTTTAGTCGATATCAACGAAAAACTAAAATACTTCAACGCGCGTTATTAATATCACGAGTTCGTTAAAAACGGATAGCTCTATTAAAGTTCACAACGTGCCCTGGGTCGTCCGATTTATTTATTTAAAAATTAACTCCCTCTATCTGGAATTCAGGTCTAGATACGCCACTGACCGATCCGTAAGTGCTCGGGTTTCGTCGTTAATACGCGTGGTCGGGTACGCGGCGATTTCCGCGCGAACATTTTCGGGAATCGGCGCCGACCGGTAACGTAACGTAACGCGGCGAACGGTGTCCGGGATACAACGAATGGACGACGGTATTCGAAACGTCGCGCGCCGCCCGGGACGTACCCGAGCACATATTCAACCGAACTAATTTACGCGCCACAATCGACGACCGGCACCTAAATCGCGAGTAGACGTTCGGTCGCCGAGAATCGAATTGGCGACGCGAATTGACGACGTTCAGTATTCTTCGGCCACTGTGTTTTCATACGCGTAAACCGAGCGCCGCCGACTAATCGACTAGATCGTCACCCCGTTACCGTTCGCGATTAAACGCCCGATTTTAAATCGCGCTTCGCACGGTCGAGCCGGCTATATAAAGCTTTTCTTAGATTCTAATAGACTAGGAAAACGATCGAAAAACAAAACATATATATATATATATTCGAACGAAAAACACAAACGCCTAAAACGGGACGATTTTCTATTTTTCGGGTTACGATCGTAAAAAAAAATCACAGGGACGAAAATCGATTCGGGTTTTTGTATCGTCGTTATTTGTTTTTTTTTTTTTCGTTATTATTATTTTGCGCCGAAAACAAATCCGTTGGCAAGACAAACGAAAACAATAAAAATACCGCGCTTACGAAAACACGTAGAAAAACAAATATTCCGCCGTCTCTACTTATTCGCGAGCCAAAATGGTAAATGGCTTTGACAAAAAAAAAAAAAAAAAAATAACTGACAGGTAATTATGAAAGTAGGATTTTTCGTTTCGGTTTGTTTTGCTTTTTCTCTTTTTGTAATTTTATGGACCGAAGCCAAAACGTCAGATCAAACATTTACGTCTCGACGAAAGGTTATTATAGTTGACTGGTGTGTGTGAAATCGCACGCGACATACGCCGGTTATAAGTGGGGGGTGGAGGGAAATTACGTATAATTACGACGGCGGATAATGGCTAACTGTCTTACAGGAAACGAATAATAAAATTGGAAATTAGTCAAACATAGCGGTCACCGTAAATATTGACCGTCGCGCGATCCAACACACCGTCCCGACACAATTCGTGTACGATAGCCTGCCTGAGACGCGTTATCGAGTTAATAATAAATTGATCAAACTTCACGGGCCGCCGGAATCGAAGTGAATCTCTCGTTTAGTAAACAGTTGCTCACGTACTCGTACGGTTTAGTTGTTTTGTTTGGAACAAAACGGATTGTTCGGAAACGTACGTTTCGGCGACGGGCGAAAAATCGACGTCACGCTCGTGAAATCGAACGGGGCGCGTAATTAAAAGCCCGAAAAAAAAATCGTCGAACCGCTTGATTTGGCCGTACCGATCGCGTATAAGCGACAATTTTCGCGTCTAGAAATTCGTAATTAGGTTCTCCCCCAATCGATCGGGTACGAATGTACGGACAAATCAAAAGACGGGCCCCCCGCGTCGACCGCCGTAATTAGCGAATAATAATTTCCGTCGCGTTCCCCTTCCACCCGTCGAACGGAAACTTTTCCAATTTCCCCGGCATAGGCGCGTGTAAACGACGTGCAAACCGTTGACGGATTCGGTCGACGTCGTCGGCCAAGAACGGAAACGTCCGGAGTTCGTACCGGACGAAGTACCGACCGATTGTGAAACGGACCGGGGACGGCTAACGCGACCGGTGGTCGGACACAATTGTAGGCCCGAGGGGTTGGGGGGAGGGCTGGAGCGCGCACCGGGAAATTCGAGAAAAACGCGCGTGACAAAACCCGACCGTACTCCGGCCGAACGCGCGCGGATGGTCCCGACGGTTTCGCTGCCGGGCCGAACGTACCGCGCGGATTTTCGAAAGTTAATTATACGCGCGCGCGTCTATACGAACGCGTCGACGTATATAAATATATATTACGTACGGTATATCGCGCGTCGTGTTTGTGTCAAACGGCCCAGAGAAGATCGTTAACCTCTTTGGCCGCTGTCGAACGAAAAGAAAAAACAAAAAAAAAAATAGAAACAAAACTAACGACAACCGACTCTACTATACGCGTACGACAGAAATACGTACATATTTATATTGCGCGTCCGTGCGGGTGCGCGCGGTTTCGGCGTCACGTTATACGAAAACAAAAAACACGCGGACACACACGCGCGCGCGCGCGCGCGCCCGAGTTGATGGACCACGACGATAAGGACGCATTAACTTAACGCTCGCGCGTAATACTTTATATTATTTAACGCGTCGTAAACGCGCGCGCACGGGCCCGGGCGCGTACGTACGCGCGTACACGTATATATATATATATATATTATTATTATTATGTGTAACACGGAATATGTACCTAGACGATCGCCGCGGTTACGCGACAAAATATCGCGTCGAGTTTAACGACCCGCCGATTGCGAAAAACGCCCGTCCGTTAAAGCGATAATTACGTTTCCGCGTTACGCGCGATCCCGATTTACACGGCCGATAGTCGTTACGAACGTTTTCGCGCGCGTCACACCGTCGTACACACACACACACACACACACAGCCGGTAAGAGAATATTATCGTTGCGCGCGGGCAATTCGAACGACCGGGCGCGTTAGTTTCGACAAAACGCGAACCGCGAGACAGGTTGCTGTGGGGTACCGAATGACCGATCGGTATCGCGAAAATGTCGCGCGATAAACACCGGCCGCGCACGTTTTTTCGGCACCACACACGCCCGCGAATTCAAAGTTTTCACGCCTCCCATCCACGCCTGAAGTAAGAACAATCGTACTCTATTCTCGCCTTCCGAGGCTGTTCGACGAAATCACAAATGACCGTAGGCAATTGCCAAGAAAACAACAACGGCGCAGTTTCCCGACGCCGTCGAAACTCGAAACTTAAAACATTCGCCTAGGCGTACACGATATTTTTCGCCAGCCACTACCGTCGCGTTCGAATTCGGAATAATTACAAAACGCTAAGCGCTCCGTGCCACTCGGCCGACCGCGCCCGAAAACGAATTCAAAGGTCGGCGGCGTCGTTCCGTATTCCTGTAAATACGTCGCACGTACCTGTTCGCGTACGAAATTTGTTCGTGAAAACCACGTTCGACGACGGTTTTTCGAAAATGTTCGACAAATTTCAAAACGAAAACGAAACTCGGTTCCGTCCATTATTATTCGTCTCAGCGCGGCCGTTTCGCGCAATCCGCCGGATATATATATATATGCGCGACGGTTCGGTGCCACGTACGTTATTACCCGACGCCGCCGTTCGTATTACAGCGTCGGGACGCGGGGCTAATTTGAATTAATATAGAACGGCGGCATTTGAACGCGGTCGTCGACCCAACCTTACCGAAGGCCACGCGACTGCGCGGTTCTATTTTTCGTTATATTTGTTTGCGGTTTTTTTATATATATTACGTTTTATTTATTTAAACGTCGCGCGCGTAAACAACTTTGCGCGTATTTATATTAATAAGTCTCGCGCTGTACAATATACGGGCGTACGCAGTGCCCGCACGTCCCGGAGTCCTTATCCGTTATTTTCTCACCTAGTCCGCGGCTATCACCGGCGCGACGGAAACGGTTAGGTGTTCGACGTTTACGAAATATCGACGTTCGGCCGTCGTTGCGGAGCGGGCGGCGTTCGTACGTTAATTGATTCGCGCCGTCGGGTTTAGGGTTACGCGGAACGCGTTCGGACGGGTCAGTGTTCGTAGCTCTGGCCAGACGTCGAACGAAACAACGGGGCGCGTTGTCAACGCGTTCCGGATTACGGATTTCGGGCCGGTCGTTAGGTGAGTAAAATTTAGTTGAACGACCTTTAGACAAACAAAAAAAAAAAAAAACACGACCGACGGAACACCGATGTACCCGAATATTTCGAGTGCCTTCTTACGGACGCTGATTTGTCGAAACACTCGAAATAACAATTATACGACGTCAACAATACGCACTTAAAAATACCGAAAAAAAAAACGAACAATCCGTTTACAAAACAATATTACGGTAACCCACTTGCGTGTGTTTTGTACAGAGTAAAATTTACACGACGACGACGACGAAAAAAAAAACACTTCGACCGGCCGTAACGACACGGCCCGGAGCCGCCGCGGTCGTAAACGCGTTCGTCCGTTTTGTTACGATATTATTATATTCGGAATAGTCGTCGTCGCGGTCATCTTCGTAATCAGATCTCACGTTTTCTTCGTTTCCATTATTCTCTTCTCGAGTCCGCGTTTCGTTCGAACAATGTTATTACCGCCGCTCTCGCGAACGACGACGATGACTCGTGAATATCACGCGGCACGGCTACGGCGGCGCGTTAACCTAATGGATTCAGATAACGCGATATTAGGCGCGTTTTTTTTCGTTCCTTCTCTCTTTCCGTTTGTTTGTTTTTGTTTTTTTTCATTTTTTAATCGTCGCTTATTATATCGCTATATACAACCGCTATCTGATTGTCCGCTCGACTTCGTTCCCGACGACATTAGGGAATGATACGATTTTTTGTTTGTTTTCGTTCCCTCGTCGCTTACATTTCGTCTTTACCTAACCGAACCGCGAACGCTCCGCGCGCCCATATCCCGAATTCCTTACGTCACACTGTGTACACGACCTATCCCGCGGGACTACGAACGACGACGCGCGCGATTAATTAAAACGACGTACAGTCGGCGACAAATACCGAAAGAATCCGCTCCGACGAATCCCGCGTCCCGGCAAATACTACGGAGAGGAGAAACTACGCGGCCCCCCCTCCCGAATATATAGAGGCAACGGTTCTGTCGTCGGTAATCAATTAACGAACATTTTCGTTCGCCCGACAACATCCACCGGTTGTTAGCGAAGTAAATATCGGCCCTACGTGTGTATATATAGATATCGTCGAGTTATTCGCGTAAAGTAATTAGGGTAACTCGGATATAATAATATCTCGGTATCTACGACGGTCGGCGGACGGTTTACGAAACGTTCGTATTGCATTTAGAGTTATTCGATAGTCGCGCGGGTAGCGACAGATTGTATTTGAAACGCGTTGTTTAATTATCGGGAACGAACGTATCGAAAACGGTGTTCCATTAGCGCTGGTGCTCGAGTACGTTTCGTCGAAATATTCTTTTAAAGCCGCCCGTGTGGGATTGATCGCCCAATCGTTTCGGCGATAACCAAAGACAACGGAACCAATCGATTATCGTAAAAACGTATTTTTCGCTTTATCCCGGAAAATATATGGACGTACGACGGGAAACCGGTTGTCGATCGATCGTTGTGTACCACCGATAAACGTTACGTTACGCCGATACTTTACGATGGATCCGTTCCGATTTCGGGATAGCGGCATTACTCGGTTTACGCGGTGTCCCGATACGTCGGCGTTATCATCGTCGCGATATCATCGTCGTCGGTTCCGCGACGAATTCGCGTTTACCGGTATCGGCGATTTCCCGCGAACGCCGCGACGCGTCCACAGCGCCGTGACGTCCGCGTCCCTTGTGCGCTGGGCAACGGGCGTGACTTATCGCCGACGGGTGTTCTATGTATATTGTACCCGCGGTAAGTACACTCGCTAAATTCGTATACGTTAATTCACGATTAAGTACGGTCGAAACGGGCGGTTGGCTCGTTTGATACTTCGTTCTTAACGCCGTGCGCAAGGATCAAAGTAGCGGGACGGCGGCGATTCGGACGGGAATTTTTAGCGCGTTCGACGCGTTATCGATCGATCGAACGGTACTTATTCGTCGGGTATAGGGCAACACGGCCAATGTTCCGTACCCCGGCCGGTCCGGCGTTAACCCGCAGAGAACGTACTACTCTCGCCGAGCGATTTTAAGGAATATTTCGAGTATTTGCGACGGATTCGCGGATCGCGCGATCGACTACGCGACGTACGCGTAGGTACGATAATACGAAGCGTCTCCGGTTCCGGGGGAATTCGCGTAATTTTCGTTTCCCTAAGCTCGCGCGCGATTAAATACGTATTAGCATTCCCGTTCGTCCAGTGTATTATTATTATTATTACAGTTTAAGCGCGTACCCGACGGACACGCGCGCCGACCACGTAAATTCGTCACGTACAATAAATATATATAGATAGATTAAAGTACGGCAGGTGGTCGATATAAAAGGAATCGCCGTCGTATCGAATTTTCCGCCGCCGACGCGAGGCCGCGGATCTAGCGCTCCCGACCGCGGCCATAATATTTTATTATCCGTTCGCGTACCCGGGCGAAATCGTCGGCGGTGTCGACCCACCGTAAGCGCCGCCACCCGTCGGGACGTCCGCGTAACGATAACGATAATAATCGCCGGCGACGGTCGTGTTAGGAAAATAAAAAACGGGACGGCCCGCGAGGGTCGGCCGGCGCCGGAGACGACCGTGCCCGCGCGACGCCGGGAGCGACCAAACATCTCCGGGCGGTGTGCTCGTAGCTCGGCCGCCGCCGTAAGAAGGACGCCCGGTTTTCGGGTCCGTCGTTATTTGTCCCGTCCCACGCGCCGTCACCAACGCCGTGTCGGCGCCACCGTGTCGTCGTCCGGCGTCCCTTTTCACGCAGTGCCGCGCGCCCGTAATATCTGTTCCCGTAGATGGCGTCCGCGCGACCACACGGACCACCAGCGCCGCGACTCTGCTCGAAAATCGAAAATCTGTCCGAATGGGCCGATAACCGATCGTACGACTAACGGTATCGACGCATTTCGAGAGAAAATACCGTTTCGCTCGGGGCCGTTTCGAAATCGAATTTCGTTTCGTCTAAATTCGTAAATAATATATCGCGGCCACTTTCCGTCAGGGCTATCGTCGTAACTCGATACAATATCGTTTACGCGTGCATTAGACAAATTATAATCGCTTCCGTCGTCGATGACCCATATAAACTTGCCGACGAGAACTAACGTAATGACAATAATATACGCCCGTACACGCGTGTATAATGATTATAAATCGATCCCGTTTTTTTTTTTTTTTTTTTTTTTTATTATTTTCGAAAACGGCGACTTTTTATTACGACGCGATGACGTGAATAGGGCGCGCGGAATCGGGTAATCGGGTTGGGAGGGTGCGGGAATTATCCGATCGGGTTTTCGATACTATCGACGTTTAGGAATGCAATTATACGGCGGATATTCTGCGACGCGGGAGTTTCGAGAAGGGATGAACGATTCCCGGGAACACGGCACTTTGAGGGTATTTCCTGGATGGGATTCGCGTGAATATGAAATAATTCGCGGGAACTAACGTTTGGTAATCCCTCGGTTTACGTGCGACGCGCGCAGGGGGATAATTCTTTAACACATCTCGGGCTCGGCGCGTTTAAACGAAATCGGGACAAAGGTTGTCTATACAAAACAAAACACATAATCGATTAATTAAAAATAAAACGGTACGATTTTCCTACAAAACGTTTTCGAAGGCGCTCGGCGCGGGTTTTTTTTTTTATAATAACCGAATTTTCGACGACGCGATAACGTTCGTATCGGACGTATTTGCGGAGCTGTAAAAATTCATAAACACAGCCGGTCGAACCGTTAAACGATAAAACAATTGATTTCGCTCGATCGGTAAAAAGTCGAAACGTTTTTACGAAAACAATTATGTAAACGCGAAAGGCGAACTTCCTAAATTCTTTCGTAATCGTCGACACTATAAAGGTTACGTAATCGAACGCTATGTAAACGATACCGAATAATTACGCGTATTCGTTGTGGAAATCGGCGCTAATCGTACGGATTACGACGAACAGAAATTAAATTTTTTTTTCTTTTCTCTATTTTAAGAAAAACCCGACGTACCACGTGACGATATCCCGTATGCACGTGCGCGCGTAGTGCGGTCGTTTCCATACGTTATTTTTATTGTTTTACCAACGACTATTTTTTCCCGACGAAACCGTATACGTTTCGCGTTAACCGCTTACGGAAGATCCAACAGGACTGAAACGCGTTCAGGTTCGTCGCAATAACGCCGCCGAACGAGCGTCCCGTAATTATTTACTCGCGGAAAACGTACAGGCGGGGAAAGAAAAGCTATTTCGTCCGGCGTTTCGTTTACATAGCCGACGCGGGGACATAAACGGAAACGTTCAAAATCGGTCGGACGGTGACGAATTAGCTCGCGGCTAGTGACAACGGAATAATTAAGAAGGAATTACGGGCCCCTGTAAAAAAACGGATGGGCGGGGGGTGGAAAGGTCAGTATTGGTCGCCGTCCAGTCAGGCCGTGTCGATTAGAGTGGTTGGTCGTAAACGCGACAAATTTCGACCGTGCGAACTAATAACCGACGTACAAAATTAAAACGCCGAAATCCCATCAAATCCCATAAAACCGGTTCTTCGGTCCTATAGCGGTTTTTCAACGAAGGGTTTGCCATCGGCCGGCGGCGTTATTCACGTGAACGTAACGTTTTCGTAAACGTTTTTCCGTCGAAATTATCTCCGATAAAATAAACGCTATTGGAAACGGACGAAACGAACGTAACCAATCCGAGTTCCACTACGTTCGCGACGTATTCGTATTATTGTATAATTGTTCGTAACGATACACGCGTATACAACGTGTCGCGTTTAA
>JAIPRN010003903.1:0-18177 GCA_025469175.1 Geopemphigus sp. TES_GeoC_2020 | reverse complement strand
GTCGGAATGTGTTGTGAAAGAGATTGTACAAAAACGATCGTTTTTAATATATATATATATATATATATATATATACATATACAAACGTCGGAATTGATTTAGTTAGAAGGCTAAATGGACTGTGGCCAAACAACACCTTCGAAATGTATCGTTTATTTTAATGTCGGTTAGTTTTAAGTATGTAATTTTTTTTAATTTGTGTGTGCGTGTACTTTCTACAATGTATACAACTATGTTCAAAAAAAGATCGAACTTTTGAAATTGCGCGTAAACCGTTTGATCGTGTTTCCGCCAAAAGCACTGTCTAACCATATTCTTTCGTAACAAGACGCCACTTGTCGTATTGACCTAGCTCTTATCAGTTTTACCTAGCTCGTGCCAGAGCCGGTCGAAATAAACACGTGTAGTGACGACCGCGTGGCGAAATGGCGAAACAGTAACAACGAAGGGCTTTTGAGCGATAAATGTTGCGTCTTACTCTGAACTCGGACAACGTTTCAATGAGCTTATAACGAAGAAGGGTGTACGAGCCGCGACGAGCGGTTTAAGCGTCGTTTTCGAAGTGTAAACGAAATTCGAGAAAACAATCGCGGACACACAGCACAGAAACCAAATTTCGCGGAGGAAACGACGGGAATATTGTACGGAATTGGGGGGGAGGAGAGGAGTACTTCGAAGGGGACAAATATTAAGTCGTAGTAATTCGGAATCGGAAATTTTTAAAATTCAAACGAAAATTCGGACCTTTTTATTGAACGGAGTAAAATATTTAATGTAGCGTTCCGTTTGTAATTATTTGATTCGCCGACAACATTTTTTAAATCGCGTATCGATTTGGCCTGCGTACGCCGACGTGTCGTATTCGACGAACACGTTTGTATTTTCGATCGACCCGACGACGGTCGTTTCCCCGGTACCGTTTTACCGATTACGTTACGGCGGTTCGTCGCGACAGTTTCGCGTCCCCGATATCGGACCACGTTTACGCAATCACCGAACGTGTCTATTTTTGGATCATTATTGTATCGACAGTTTGGCTGATATATTGTCGCGCGTTTCGGTACGAATTACGCCGTACTGCTAATTATTTCCGTAAACGCGCGCGCGTGTATTTTGCGCTCGTGTTACTACGCCGATAATAATTTTGTATTAGTGGGTGTACGCTTGAGGCGCGGAGCCGACGGAATTGAATCAACGTAGTGAACGAAATTCGGTACAAATTGTTCCGATACTCGTTAATATCGGCCTGTATTACGCGGACTTGGTACACGATTTCGTATACGAATCTGTTCCGGTTGACGCGGCGAAACGTATTCGGAAAAACGAATTACGCGTTCTACTTAACCTAGCCGTTAGTAATTGTAGAAACGGGACGGGGATTTCGAAAACGCGATCGTATTACGGAATTGACGCCAACGGTCGCGCGTATGGTCAGGAGGTGGTCCGCGGTGCCTAGGGAGGATATTATCCGCGCAACGTTCGCTCGTATCATCGTCGATTCCATTTTGTATATTTTAAAGAAATAAACGATACCGGCGGCAAATGTACAAAAATGTGTCGGGTATGGGAACCGCTATCCTCGAGGAAACGGTGCTTCGTTCCCCCGGTGTAGGGACGTATTTTCCCGATTGCCGTTGTTATTCGCGTGGTATTCGTTTATACGACACCCACGCCGGCGAACGAAAAGTCGTTAATAAATGTTCAATTAAAACTCTATCGGCGTGTGTACCGACGATGATTATTATTATTCAACGGCGCGAACGGTCGTCTACTAGTTCAATAGTATTTTCGAAATACCGAGCAAAACGTTTTTTCGACCGGCCGTACACGTCGCCGCCGTAGGTGAAAAGCCGCGCGACACGTGAACCGTTTTCACCGATCCAGACAGGTCCGGAGAGGAACGTTCGTGTGTAAAGGGATTAAAGGCGGAGAGTAATAACTCGCGGAGGACGCGTTTTCGGATTTTGAAAGATTCGACGACGCGCTAACTGTACACCACGTTTGACACCGGCACGGATTCTAAACGAAAATTTCAATTTTCTCGGTTGGCGGGGGGTTAGGGTTTTCCAATCTCCGTCGCGTAATAATAGACGACGGCGATTCTCGTTGTCCGTTTATTATACGACCGTATCGTAATTACTACAGCCGTATATCGTAATACCGTTTCGATTTGTTCGACGGAAACCTTGTCCGTGACGAATTTTCGGAACGAAAAGGACGGGCGAATTTCCGGTTTCTTATAAATATTCGAGAACGTCACGTACGGGCAAAAAACTAATATACAAAAATATACGCGCGCGTTATTGTTTTTCGCGTTCGTTAAGATGCGCGCCGGGCCGATCGCTGCTAATTTTTTCGTCGTTTTCGGTTAAAAGCGTAAAAAAATTGTCGAAATTCAATCGACTCGTCGTCGCCCGTGGCGCGACCACAATGGGTACAACGCGTACAATGACGCGGTTGTTTTTGTTTTTGCAGGTCGCGCGCGCCACTACTACGTACGACAATGTACATTTTTTTCGCGCCGCGTGATCTTCGTTCGCTTTATTCGAGTTTTCGATACGAAATACGAATTGTTCTCGCCGAGAAGTTATCGTACGCGGGAATTTCACCGTTATAGCCGTCGCGCGATACCGTACGTGCCCGTAAATTCGAGCGCCGATTCGTTTTCGCCGGGACGCGTCCGTCGTCGGCCGACGTACGTTTTTCGCGGCGAGACCGTTCCTCCCCCTCCCCGCTAATCCGTCGGCTCACGCGGATTCGTGGCCACGGCAATTTTCGGTCGCGAACGTCGACGACGACGACGACGATTCCGGCGCGTCCCACAGAATGGCCGCCTGAGGGACGTACGAACGACCCGCCGCCATTGGACGGCTACGAAACGTACGAAACGTCGCGCGCCCGTCGTCGCCTCGGTTTTCGTGTCGGGGCGGTTCGGATTATTTGTCGGCCAACTAAGGCGCGCGTTGTTCGCCATATTTCCGGGGGACGTCGGTTGCCCGCGTAACGGGAGTGATACGGTCTCGTCGTCTTCTGTCGTTTTGCCCACGACCGCCGGGTTCGGTAAATTTTCGTTCACGCCACGAGCCAAACCTCGCGTACGTCTTAACTAGTCGTCCGACGCGAAACGTTTAATACGTCGACCGAAGCCCACCGAGCGCCGCCGATTTTGTCCGTACAAACTTCGAGTGTAATAATAATAAAAAAAAAAAATCTCAATTTTATCGTAAACACACACGGTGTTCGCGCGAAGGTCTTCCAGACCATTAATAATCGAACATTTTAGCGTTTCGCGTCTACCGTGTATAATCGATTTGAGCATCGTGTGTAACTCGGAAACGAATACGCCGAACAAACCGATTTAGTTCCGGTTAGCGTCGACACGTAGTTTCGTCGTTTTCAAAACTATTTTTCAAGTATCCGTTCAGTAACGCGGCTTTTAAAAACGTAATTTTCCTTTTTGGAAAACCTGCCCTCCCCTACATCAACCGGGTCCGCGAGGTTAGGTCACGTCCGCGACCGTTTTTCGTTTTTATTGTATCCGACGTCATCCGCGGTTGGCAACTCGGTTCGCCGGCCGTGTGTGCGTGTGTATCGTTAATTTCGCGTGATTATCGATTCTGCCGACGGCTGGAAGGAATTCGTCGAACAATTAATTATGCTGGCCGTTCCGTTCTTAGTAGCCGCGACGGTTCTGTTTCGAATTATCGTGGAAAATATTTTCGCGATAATTTCGGTCCGTGGCGGCGGCCGACCGAGACGTCGTCGTCGTCGTCGTCGATTGAAAACAATCGAGTACGTTTCATAGAAACGCGCGTAATTAAACGCAACGCGCCGGAGAAATATTTGATAAGCGACGCGGCTACAACGATCGAACGAGATCCGAATCGTTTGCTACTTACAGTTGGGCCCGAGCGACAGCAATAATGGGGCGCGCTGGTGGCGACGATTACGAGATATTGTCGTATTAGGCGCGTACGTGAATTAGAAAATCGCCGATATTTCATTTGTCCGCCTATTGCGTCGTCTTCGTAAACGCAAAACCGAAAACCGGGTCGAACGACGTTTATCGAATAAGCTCCACCCCCTCACCCCGCCCCTCCCCAATCACCCCGACGAATCGACGCGATTGTTTTTTGTTTTCGTACTCTGCGCGCGCGTCCGTACGGCTCATCCACCGTGTTTACGGCAATACCGGCGCGGCGTATGGTTCATACCAATTGAAGCGCATGTCGTTTTACAATCATCCGCTGGTTTTAACCGTAAAAATTAACGGATCGTTCCCCCCCCCATTTTCTGTTACTTATAAATCGTGTCCAACAAATATACGAGAGTGTGTATATAAATATATTACAACATCGTGGCGTTCGATCGCAACGACATTAGGAACGCTCGTATTTCATCGACTCGTTCGGCCTAAATTATAACGACGGTTTTTAGATTCACCATTTTAACGGCCCCGCGGTCGTCGCCAAAAGCGTTTTACGTAAAAGTGACCGTACGATCACTAACCGCGTTCGAAAATCCGCTTGTTCCTCTCCCGTCCGTACGCATTGCGCGGACCGACGAGATTTTTGCGATGCGCCTGGTCGGTCGTCCAATTCCCCCAGCACTACGCGGCTGTGCTGCAAGTCGCGGTCGAACTCGTCCCCATCGCACGTCTATATTCGTCTCGTCGTCTCCTACTCGTCCGTATCCCGCGGACGGCCGACGTTGGTTATTCGTTTTCTCGTCGAATATTACCGTTTTTTTTTTTACCCAGGGACGACGACGCGCAAAACGTTCGAGTTTAAACAAAAAACGCACGCGCCACACCCGTCTCGGCATAATCGCTACACGGTCTTTTTCGCGCGTGCCCGCACGTAGATATTGTATTTAGGTAAGTCTTTAAGTTTTACAATATTTTCCGTTCGTGCGTATCATATTGGCGGTAAGGGTTCGGAAACGCCCGTTTTCTAGGGAGTAATTAGGGAAAGGACGAGTAATGTTCGGAATGTGTGTGCGTGCGTGTTCGCGGCGTACGTGAATTCGATTGTTATTAACGGGAGTATGATCGCGTACGCGCGGACAATTCGAAAGAGTTTAATCGTTTTACCCGACTCGAATTTGTAGACTTATGTAAAAAACGAGCCGGACGAAAATTCGACCGCTCGTCGGCGGGACCAACAAGACGGAATCAACCGTCGTTCCGATCACCGAAATCGCGTCGTCAGTCTGTTGTTCCAGATTACGGGGGGGGGGGGGGGGACGTGGATTTTTGACGAAACGTCGTTTCGTTAAAACGAACGTATCGAAAATCGGCATTTTCCCGGGGGGAGAGTTTCGCGACGAATTGCCGCGTTTCTTTTGTCCGCGGAATCGAATTCGGTCCGCTCGAAAAGCGCTCCGATTTTCCGCCCGGTTTTTACTAACTAAAAAACACGCCGATCGTCTTACGATTCGACGACGGTCGGTCGCGCGGTTCGGGTTTTCGACGTGTTTTTTTCGCTTTTCCATTGCCGTCCCGGGGTCCTTGGCCACAGTAATTCAGTGTTAACGTCGTTCAGCACGATCGCGCAAAATAACCTTGGGAAACTTCCACACCGCTGCGTCTTCCTTCAGACACACACACACACATGCGCGCGCAGTATTGTAATTGTAACGTTTATTTCCTATATTACGCGTACGTTCGTTGTATATCGCACACAAGCGAATTAACGATATAAATTTTAACGTATCGACGCGAATCGTACGGTCATACAATACGTTAATGGGTCAGGGTACGATTATTAAACAGACATATTATAAGCCGTATCTACTTACGAGTCTCATGGCGTATGCTGCACGTACTGGTCGCGAACGAGATACCGCGCGAAATCAATTTCACTATCAATCGTTACGCGCGTTGAATGCGCGTAATATCTACACACACACACACCGGTGTTGACGCATCGACATTTCAAGTTTCTACAACGGAACGGTCGGTGGTGCTCCCCTCCCACGTCCGTTATCCGTCGCGAAAATACGGAGCGAAATGCCTCACGGTTCGTGTTCGCCAATACGTGGGCGGCGTCGATTTTACACGAACGACAAATCGTACGCGATCCGGTCGTGGTTTATAGTTCGCCGGCGATTGTTTCGGTTGTGGAAATATCGCAACGTTACGCGTATTCCATCCCGCCATGCCACTACTTAACCGTCCGGTTTGGAAACGAAATGAACGAAATCGCCAACGGTAATAATTCGATTCGAAATTGCGACTCGTTACCGTCATCTTTTCGTAACAATCCCGAAAAACAATATTTACGCGCCCGAATTTCCGAAAAAAATCCCGTCCATTCCACTCTCCCCCCCCACGATTGGATATTATAGTATTTCGAAAAAGTCGATAATTTCCGGTCGTTTGTATCGAAAACAGTAGGGCGACGTCTTTAAGCGTTTAATTAACGATTATTCAGAATTGTCTTCCCCTACTTAGGATCATCCGTTAAGAACCCCCTGGTGTCATTCCTACGTCTATAAATATATTATAATGACCGCGACAAGTCGTATTATTCGGTTGTACACACGCTTCTCGTCGGTCGTATATGCGCGTTCGTAGAATGAGAATAAACGTTAGTAAGGAGGGGACGGTTCAGCGAGCGCGCGATAATAATTATTCTGCGATCGTGTTTCGTCGTGACGTAAATTAGTTCTTCGTTTACGCGAATCCAAAAAACGTGGAAAAAACCCGGCGTCGGTAGTTTACGAAATAAATATGTATAACGAGTACGTACGCGAGATCCGCATATACACGCGTCTCGACCGACGTCGGTAAAATAATCGATTAGATTTCGCGTACCGATTAACAAACCGGAGAACCAAGACACAGGCGTCCGTATGATTTATGTAAAAATATTCGCGTTTTTCGCGCGAGCGCTCGTATCGTCCGTATACTTAGGCGATTAAAATCGTGTACCGTTTGTACGTAGGTGTGTGCATATATATATATATATACTGTATACGAGTTAGTGGATCCATTTTATAACACCGGTTCGTGTGAAACGCAATGAAAAATACGCCTCACAATATGGGCGGGGTGGTAAAGAGTCGAACACGCGCGGACGTACGTGGAAAATACTTAACGATGACCGAATTGGTCTCGATTATGATGAACGATTTTACGGACGCGATCGACGCGTACGATCGTCATAAATGGCCGCGCGCGTCCGAATTTGTGCGTTCTTAAATGTCCCGGACCGGTGTTTCGGCGTCGCGTTGCCATCGTCCTCGATTTCCGCGGTGAAACCTTTTTACGTTCCGGCACGTACGCGCGTATGCGGTCGACGATTTTTGCGCCGATTTTTCCCCAAAACGCGGAGCCCCGACCGGGAAAGTACATTGGCGCGACCGTCGTTAATGCGTACCGAAACCGAAACAATCTAGCCGAAAATTTGTTTGTACGCCACGACGTTTCCGATTTTCGTTTTACAAGCCGTCGAAGGACGTTGTCGTTAACGAATAATAATTTACTCGGGTTTCTCGTAAAATCGTAATTACGTCGCGTGCCGAATTTAAAATAAATAAACGCGCCGTCTTTGTTTTTGTAATTATAACCGGTTTTTGTACATTTATATGTTCCCTAAAAGCACAAAGACGAGGAGAAACCGGAAATATACGCCGAACATTCTCAACTTTTTACCGTATTAAAAGAGAACGCACGTACTTTGGAGTCGATATTTGGAAATAAAGGCGTTCGAAAATTGGACGCCGATTGTTTGGCGAGGCGGTCGTCTACGTTTACGAAATCGACGTTAGACGCGGATTTTAGAATAATTTTTGACGAAAAAAAATCCACGCGTAAATGATCACGTCAACCGGACAACAACGAAAATCCGATACGATTGAAATTGATCGATGCGGTTTCCGAGGAACCCGTCGAATTTTGTGGAATATGTATAATATGTGTAATATATATACATAGTGGCGGTTTCGTTTTAGCGAAATAAAACGTTTGACCCCGAGATCCCGATCCCGTTGGAATTATTATTATCCGTAAGGGTACGGAAGCTCGTCGACGAATAAAATCGCGAACTTTTTTCATTTTTCCGTACGCGTTATACGACGGCATTGCGTGGTCGCGCGTACGTAATTGGGTAAATAATTCGCGCGTTTTCGTTCGCGACAAATTGATGAACTCGAAACATATTTCGAACTTGAACCTCTCAATGTTATTGTCTAGGTCCTAGCCTTGCTATAGTATTCGCCGTCGTTTTTTCTGTGTATTCGGCGATCGTAACGCAATCAGCGATTATTTTTGTCGCGCGCCGCGGCGCGCGTGTAATGAGGAAGACAAAAGCCAATATCTTCCAATATCGCGAAAAAAAAACCGACGGACGAACAATAATAATCTCCGACCACATATTACCATAACGACCGTTGATGACTCGGTCATCAAAGCGATACGCGCCGGTCCCTTGACCTTCTGTTTCCCCCTCCCCGTGAACGTTCGCTCCCCGCCAATTTCAGTTCCGTACCAACTTGTTTCCACACACACATATACAGATGTACGTACGTCGTCGGTATCTGTGCGTATGTGTGTGTGTGTGCGCGCCGGTCGTACCTAAATGTTCGTACCTAAACCTGTATTTATATAGTGTTCGCTCGCACTAGGTACTCGATGCGTATATTGGTTGGCGGTCCGCCGAACGTAATAGTTTCGGGTAGCTTCGTGGTAGTCGAGTTTCGACAACAATTAATAAGTAAAAAATAATCGTTTTTTTTTTTTACCGCCGAACGAAAATAATATAATTACCGTCGTGACATGGAACGCGCGTGTCCGTAACTTAAACGGTAAGTGGTACGTTTAACGTATTCAATGTATACATATAAGACCGAAAACGACGCGATTTTATCGTCCGTGTAAAACGGAACGAAAATGAACGCGTTTTTCAGCGTATACGTTGACGTCGTGTGTACTCGTTTGTTTTTCACTAAGTACGCGAAAATAACAATCGAATCGAGCAAATCCGCCGACCGAATATCGTAGTTATGTATGTATATATATATATAAGCGCGCTCGCGGTAATTATACATAATTTGATCGTCGAGAAACAATATGAACAATCGCGCTGTTGGAATCCTACCTCCGGGAAACGGAGTCGTATATTGATACGGGCCAATCGATGTATAGGAAAAGTGTTTCGAAAGTCGTCGATTCGGTTTTTGTTTTGTGCGTTCGAGAACGATTCAATAGTCCGCGCCCGTTCATTGTGTACCGTTTCAATTGGTGATACCGACGAACATTTCGCGCGGTATTGCCGCCGATAAAAAACGGCGTTCGGTCGCGCGCGGTTTTCGACGTTTGATTTTCGTTTAGCGACACGCGGCGGCCGAATCAAATACGCGCCGTACGTCGGACTTTGCGCGATCCGTCGGCCAAACAACCGATATCACTTCGTCAGAAGAATCATTGTACGAAATTCGAGAACGGGCGACACGGATTATTTCTTTAGCTTCCGGCGTCGTCTTTTTTCTTTACCCTATAAACGAAACACCTCGGGTACTTAATCTACGCTAACTGTGTACGTATAATTTACGGGCCGATTATTAACGGTTTTCCCCGGAGGGGACAATTTTTGTTTTTGTGTTTCAATTGACGATTTCATAGACCGTGCGGACGAATTACGAGTAATCCAACCCATTCGTATTGCGTATTTTTTTAGAAACAAAATGAGTTTAGGCAATTTCACTCGTTGTAAATATGAGCATTACTCGTATAACGGCGTCGTTCCGATACAATGTAAGGCATATTACGACGGGTGGTTTAAAAATGTGTCGATCGCGCGGCCACTATTCGAACGTAGTTTTTGTTCTTATTTTTTATACCGATCCACTTTTTTATGTACGATATTCGACGAATTTTATTGTTCTTTCGGTTTGAACACAAACGACTTATCCGTCGACGTATTAAACTAAAAGAGACGAAATAACGGTAGTAACACGTATATCAACACGTTTCCATCCAGACACTCTATATCGAAATTGAATCTTCAAAACCGGATAATTGTGTCGCACTATATAATCGTAACGCGAGTTCGAGCGGTGGGTATGTATGTTTTTTTTTTAAAAATAGTTTTTTGAATAAAACCGTTTAATTAATAACGATTTATTAATATAGATAGAGCCGGAAGGCCGTTCGCAATTTATCGTGACGTTATACAAGTGTATGTACGCGTATTTACAAAACAAAATAGCGAGATAGATAATAGGAACTAAATAGAAACCGTCGAAATCGAAATGACGACTGAGGGCTAAAACAAACCGGGCGATTTCTTCTATTCGAATTACTGTTACGGTGTAACGATGTTGTTCTATAGTCTAGGCCCTTTAGGGTTTTGTCCTTACCGGTATGTGATGAAAGAAAATGACGTTACATACAACGAACAAATGAATACGGCGGACAGTTTTCTTACAAGGCTATTTCGGCATTTCGCAACGGTACTTGTAAACTATAGTCTAAAACCCAAAGTGAAAGCGAGTCGAGAAATACCGATTTACGAACCGGCTAAAATGTCCAACATAACGAATGGCCACAACGAGATCGTAACAAACGCCGTTATTTCGTTCGGTCGAGCATTTTTCGGTTTTAGGTGATGACAAACGAGGGTTTTCCGCACGACGATAGTTTCGGAAATTGAATCGGCGGCGATCGCGTAATTTTACGTTTATTTTCGAAACGTTGGCCGCCTCGCCGAACGATTTTCGCCAAAAAAAACACGCAACTCGGACGGTCCATCGTCGAGAATCAATTCGTTTGGATAAGTCGAAGTGGTTGTTATCTCGGAGTTCATCGTCCAGATCGATAACGCGTCGGTTTGTCGAATTTACTGATAGAAACGTTTCGGTCGCGCGAACGACGCGGTTCCTTGTTCCGGATCGGAATGTCGTCGGTCGTTATGTTATTGGCGGTCGCGTATTGTTTACGATTAGGTTTTGGTGAAACGTTAAATGAGAAGTGGCCGAACGTCGTTATTTTTGATCGAGTGCGCGTAACAATATACGAAAAGCTAAATCCATTACGTAACGGGCCATCTTTGTCAAACCCGATTTCGTTGTCGCCGTTTCCGGAACGAAATACAGCGTAATCGTTTCCAGTAAATCGTTGTTTTCGATTCGAATATTTTATTGGAACGCGGATCGCCGTACGGACTATCGTAGATAATATACGTACACATTACATATACATAATTTAAAGTTATCGTCCAAACATATTTAAATCGAATTCTTAATGTTTTCCTTATTACTCGGTTTTAATTTTATACCGCGTCGGGTATAATAAATATCGAAACTATGGACCGCGCGCCGTTCGTTTCGCAGACGTGGATTATTGCCAAACAACGACGGGCGTTAAAACGTTCGGAACAATGCGGGCGACGCGCTGCCCGGTTTGTCCGTCCCGTCGTCTTCGCGCGTGCCGAATGTATCCGGGACGTTATCTAACCAACGGACGTTTATTTTAACCCGACGGAGTACGCGTCTGTTTATTGACCGGCCCGTGGTAGCCACGCGTAACGTTCACCGGTTGAATCACCCTCAGTATGGGTTCCGAAATCGGCGGTACCGTGTACGGGCACGCCGGGTGCGAATAAAAAAGCGGAGCGTGTGCTCGACGGGCGTTTTCGCGCTGTACGCAAACACGATCGTGGCCGAATATTTATATATTAAATATAATAACGTCTAATAAATGATATATATTAATATATAGTATTCAGCGCGACGCGTTACTTGTTTCGCAAATTCGTTTCTCGTTTTCGCGCGCGCCCAAGGACGCGCGGCTTCGTCGCAAATTTCTGTTTACGTTCGTCCCGCGACCGAGACGCGCTATTCGTTTTCGCC
This sequence comes from Geopemphigus sp. TES_GeoC_2020, assembly GCA_025469175.1. Classification (NCBI taxonomy): domain Eukaryota; kingdom Metazoa; phylum Arthropoda; class Insecta; order Hemiptera; family Aphididae; genus Geopemphigus; species Geopemphigus sp. TES_GeoC_2020. Next base: position 6,324 of record JAIPRN010003903.1, on the reverse strand, counting down.
CGTTTTTTTCGCCGCGTTATTCACTCGATTTTCGTACGGGAACTGTACGATCGAAACCTTCGGTCCGAACAATCAGTAAAAATATCGCGTAAAAAACGTCCGCAATATATGGAAATATATGGAACAACGCTTGGCGCCGATTGTGCATCGTCGTTTTTTTTTCGAAACCGCGGCGTCCGGCGCTACGTTTTTCCATCGCGTTTTACGGGGCGACGTTGGACTTCGCTAATACCTAATCCCCCCGAACGGTTGCGTAACACGCGTTTACGTTCGAATATCTCTGACGTCCGATTCCGTTGAAATACTCGTTTTATAAAACGTATTTATAGACACGCGTTTTACGGTAAATTATATATTTAACGTTATTTTAGGTAATCACTCCGGGCACCAATACGCGTTGTATATACGGTAATATATATATATATATATATTGGTAGCGAAATTCAGGTTTCAGACGAACGGCGGCGACGTTAAACTTCTGGAACTCATATTGGAGGTTACGTAATACGGTGGTTTTTATGCCCGAAATACGGCGGATCTGATCGGCGATAATAATTATTCGCGGGCAGAGCCCGTGTACGCGTAGGGAACGATGGTAATGTAACGTAGTACGTCGATTATAATACAATGGCGTTAGCAATATGGGAATGTCGGCGTTCGTGCGAATACCGAAACCGGAATGGAACGGCAATTTTTTAACGCTTGACGCGTGCCCTTCGCCGCGGCGTCGAATTTTTTTCGTTTACCATACCAAACGCCACGATACAGATTACGATTACAGACCGATACGCGGTAGTCGTTCGAATTTATTAATGTTTCCGCCGTATTCGGTACAACAAGGAAACGGACCCCGAAACGTACGGAATAAACGGTTACCGACGGAATCGCTACTCGACCGCGCGAGGTAACCGTTTCGCCGTTCGACCGAACACTGTCGTCGGGTACCCAACTCTACGGTCGGGGCGGCGTAATACGAATTCTCGCGTATAATTGCCGCGCACCGTACCGGGTCATTTACCGGGAACGAAACGGCTATCGCGACGCCGGAAAGTGTCGGGCCGTTTCGTTTGTTTTATTTTTAGAAAAACCGAAAATCGCTCGTTTAAGTGCGCCTACGTCCGCAACGTCACGTCCGCGTACCGATTCGAAACGATCGTTATCGTATATTATTATTTTAACGACGCGTGTTTCGCGCGACTTTATTTCAACGATTTAGTAATTTGAATTTCGGACCGCAATTACGCCGACGAAAAGAACGGCGGGTACGATAATTTCGTCTACAAACAAAAAACCCACGAAACGACGGCGCGTGTCCTTACGCGAGTAATTTCCCGTAATATAAAAATTCGTAACTACGAATACCGGTTAGGTACTCGCGTTTAGTTTTAAGTATACCCGTCGTATTAAACGCGCGTATTATATATTTAAGAAACGAAACTATTAAACGCAATTTCAGGTATTCGAATTCGCGTTTATATTAACAACGGTCGAGTACGTTTCGTAACAGCGGGTATTGTATTCCGTCGGTTAGGTATTTGAGGAAGCAGGGGTCGTCCGCGTAGGACGATATATAAACGGTTTTTTCTCCCTTCCCGGTCGTTTCGATCACGCGACGATTGAATATTAACGTGCGTTCTCGTTTACGTAGGCTCGCTGACCAGCACGGCGTCCAGATCGCGGTGACGGAGACGAGAGTCCCACGCGCTAGACCGGTACGACGACACGATATTATCAGCCGACAAACGAACGGACATGAACAGTCATTTGAGTTATAAAATGGAAGGCGACAAGACAACCGCCGGCAACCGGTACAGCGACGATTATTACAAGAACGTCCAGTTGGTCGGGTTCGCGAAAACCGACTCGGAGACATCGCCCGGGTACACGAACGGCGCGTTCCAATGGAGTTCGTCGGACAATCTGTCCGGGTACCCGTCCGATTGTCGCGGGCAGAACGACACGGCGCTTCCTAGTGAGTACAAACGTCACGATTCGGTTTGGTCGGTGCCGTTATTGTTGACGCCGTACCCTAAGCGTCGTACTTACTTACCGGCCACGGTTATTTCGCAGTCCCGAGTCGTCCGGCCGCCACATACCCGTCCGTACCATTTGTCGATCGCGTACCGTTTTTAATAAAGGCGTTCGCCTCTTTTTCGGAAATCACTTTGTATCGACCGAGTATAAACGACTAATATTACGTTCCGAACGAAACTCACGTAAACAGATACGCGTATTTTCGCGTTTTTGATAAATGACGTTCCGAGTAGGGATCCGCGCGTTACCGTCGTCGATCAAGCCGTTTAAGTCTTCTCGGTCAGGACAACGCGCGCTACCGATTCCCGGGATTTCGGTTTGGGTTTACGTTCCCAACGATACTCGTTACGTTTTTTCTTCCGCGAAAAAAAACCGTCTAGTTTCGTCGCGCTAATTTCGCCGTTCGGTAGCCAGACAGACGACGCGACGCGCCATCTTACCACCGCACGTGTGTTTACGCTTACCGCGTTCGCGGTTACCCGAATCCACAGTTTGCGAGGCGTATCTTAACGGTCCGTCGGATTTGGATCGATGAGAAAATCGATTCGTTCGAATACAATCGTCCGGCGAGACGACGGCGTACCCAAACGAAATATGGTTTACGATTATTTCGGATACGTATAACGCGCGCTCGTATACATTTCGACGACGTGCCGGTGGTATTGCTAACTCGTTTATCAAAGAGATAAAATTATTCGAATTTCAATTGTTTTTCTTTTTCGTAAAAAAAAACAACGTACAACATAATACTTCGATAACAACGCGCGTTTTTTACATAAATATTGCGCATCTCGTAAATGAAAAAAAAAAACAAAACAATACTCTCGGCCAGCAATACGCGTAATCTACAAAGCGGTTTAAACGCGCGAGCGCGTATTCGATGGAATCGCGCGCGGTACGCGTTTTCGGTTTCTTCGAGGGGGGTTTTGTTTTACGCTTTTTGGGGCGGCCAAACGTATGTTCTTGTCGTCCGTCGCCGAGAACAACGACGCCAAGACGTGCCGGCCGTTTCGTGCAAAGACCACCCCGGCCATTATTGCCGCGTCGTCCGTACTGGCGTGCAGACCGAAATGCCTTTTGGTTGTCGTCCGTTTCGTTTGGTCGCGTTAAATAATAATAAATAAAAAAAAAACGAATTACGTCGTGGAACACGACTACGGTTAAATTATCCGTTTCGTGTTGCGCGATACGCGACCTTGGAAGTATATACACACGGTACGCGCGTGTATTCGCTACTTTTACAGAAATACCCCGCGGACGCGTAATCGTGTACGACGGGAGGGGTTTTCCAATTTTTTTAAATTTGTTCTCGCAATTAACGCGCGGTCGTTAGTTCGTTCGTCGTGAATTGTTCGGAATTCGCTCTTCGGGAAAACGGACGCTCGACATTCACGTACGGTAAATGATCGATGACGACGAATATTTAAATTATATATATATATCGAACTCCTATCGAAAATCTTCGGTTTTCGTATCGAACGTTATGAAAAAACGTTCCGAGCACAAAAACAAGATCTTTCGCAACGAAATCGTGGGCGACGCGAATTTATTTTGCAGCGGGACGAGGTTACTATTATTAATATTATTTCTACTACTACTACTACTACTACTACTACTACTACTACTACTACTACTACTACTACTTTTACTAACTACTACTACTACTGAGCACAAAGAAGGTAAGCATGCGATCGGAATTCAACCGCCACCTGGGGCCGGGGCGTAGGGTAGGGTAATATATTCGTGAAAACGACGAAAACCGTATCGCGGCAGTTCCCGCGTATCGTCAGCACGAAAATATTCAATAATACCGATAATACTGTGGTCGGTGTACGGTATACGGACAGATTGCAAAGACGGCGAAATAGTTCGCATGTTTTTCGCCTTAACGCGCGCGTTCACTATGCATCGCTCTAAGTACGCGCGCGCGCGCGACATAACGTTATACGGGTGGCCGAGTCATAGGCCACAACGCGATATCGTCAAACCATTTTCGCTCGCGCGTATCAAAACATTATTGTTTATCGCCTAACCGTTTTGCGGACGACGTCGTTTCGTCGCCTTTAATAGGCGCGTCCGACCCACGGTAGCTAGTAGCAACGCCATTTTTGTAATCGATTTCTGTTTCGAAAATGCCCGGCGGCGACTAGCGCCGCGAAAACCCGATGGCCGTTATATATTTAAACAGGACGAACCGTTCGAAATTGTTGTTCCCCGTTAATTCGTCCACGGTTTGTGTTGCGTGTCTCGGAGGGGGCACTTTTACGTATACGGAATAACCGAGTTTGCGAAACGCGCCCAAATAAATCGTTCGACGTATTGTTTTCGGCAAATCGAACCTGCGGAATATCGAAATCGGCTTTCGGAACGGCGCGTCGTTCTAGTGACGCCGTAATATAAACGACGAAAACCTGTCGTGATTACGGAAATGGAACGATCGCGGGTTTTCGATGATAATTTTATGGCGTCCGATAATTATACGACGGGCGCAAAGTAATACTTTCCCCGGAGGGTCGGGCGACACGGGCGGAGAAACCCGGCGATTGTACGGTACAAGCGTGTACGGCCCGTTACGCGTTTGTAAACCGAAAACGACGAAAATCGCGACATCGATGACCGGACGTTTACGAGGAGTTTTTCGCGGACGGTACACCGACCGAAGTCGTTCAAGGGCGCGATCGGAAACCGCCCGGCCCGCCCAGTCGCGGGCAGTTCGTACGCGCCGATTTCCGTGTAACGACCGATTTGTTCACGCGAATACGAAAAACAAATAAACCCGTAGAGTTACGAATTCGGTCCGTGTTGAATTATCCGCGTACTCGGAAATTGAAATAATAACCCATGAGTCATCCGCGAAATTCCCCGGGTTATTTATTCGTGATTGCCGTCACGATATACGCGCGCGCGAGTATAAATGGGACGCGACTTTCGTAACGCGCGGGTTTCTTTATTTCGCGTTTTTTCCTCGAATTAAACGCGAATTTGTTTCGATCGAAATTGGTCCGGTAAACTTATCGTCGTACCGACGGCCGGAGGCGCGCACGGGAACGACGTCCGTAGTAGAGACGCGTAAACAAGCTGCGGAGAGAAAACGCGCGCGTATATTCGACGGCTTTCGTTTTCGCGATCGCGTATCTCTGGACGAAATTAAACGTACGAAACCGACGATCGGCGTCCGGGAATAACACGCGGTTTCTTCTGTACGGTCGGATAATATTCGCGCGATCCGTTTTCGAAAATATTCGCGGGCGATTAAATATAAACGGTAACTTCAGCGTCACGCTACTGCATTATCTATATCGTTACCGGTATTTTGTTTTCGTCATTTACGAAATTCGAGTTTCGCGTTTTGCGGGGCGAATTTACGCTCGTAGCCGTTTATCGTCCCGGCACGAGAAAATTCGGTAAAGCTATCACCGCGTGAACGGGAACGTCGGACGCCGATTTTCGATCAGCCGAACGTACGTTGTGCATTTCGTCCCGGCCTCGCCCAAATTATTCGGATATAATACAAAATTAAATTAAAAGTTAAATAAAAAATTGGAAACGTTCCGCCGTTTCGTTCACTCGCTGAACGGTTTAATTCGCAACCGTACGTACGGTTTTATCGGAACGGACAACGCGCCGCTATTGTTCGGGCTGTAAGTAATAATTGTAAAACAGTAAACGTCGACGAAAATCGATCGTCCAACGTTATAAGTACCGCGAAGTACGCTGTTTAGAACGATATATTCCGTCGTTACATAGGCGTCGACGACGAACTGGGAAGTAGGAGTTTCGAAAAACCGACGTTGGCGAAAAAATGAAATTCGCTCGGCGCTACGGGGGAGCGGTGGCAGACGAAAAAAAATTTACGACGTTGAACGACAACCTCGTTACGATATCGTTTAAGTACGTGTGTTAGCGTACGTTCAAGGACATCGGCCCACTCTCTCCCTCTCCCCCCCCCGGGACGCGACGAATTAAAAATCGCGGCTCGTTCTTCGAACATATAGCCGTAGAGTACGACTAGAACTTCGCCGCGACCTGGCTCGTTGTTCGCGTCCAATTTTCGATCGGAATTTTACCGTGACGTGACCCCCTCTAGCGGGGGACCGGTTTCGAGCGCGCGAAATCCGTTTTCGTTTTCCGTCGCGTTTCGCTCGTTGTTTTCGTCGTCACCTTTTTGTTTCTTCGTTCATTGTACCCGTATGGAGCGGAATCGTCGCGAATTCAACGTACAATAACCCTTTCCCTCCACGTATATATATAACGAAATAGCCCGCTGGCGTTTTTTTTTTTTTTTTATTT
>JAIPRN010003902.1:0-18193 GCA_025469175.1 Geopemphigus sp. TES_GeoC_2020 | reverse complement strand
AATCCACAAAAAAGAACTCGCAAAAATTGAACAATAATTGATCGTCGGACAAAATAGAAGCGATTAAAAAAAAAAAATTAACATAACGGTTTTAGTTATACGTGTGTTATTACAACAGTATGGCAAACAATAATTTTCGCTCTGAAAAAGTACATTTATATGCGGCACCTTGTAAACATCAGAAACACAAGAGCATTCATTTAGTAAATATATGAACATGGCCTTATGGTGATATTCTGTAAACGCGTAATATAAATTCTAAATGTCCACAAACGACAATTCCATACCATACACTAAGGGTTTTTTTTTTGTTTTTTTAAATACGATACAACACATGATAAATAAAAAATGTAACACTATTTTGTTCACGAGAGTATAATTAGGTTTTTTTTTGTTTATAAGATAAATAAAAATTAAAAATACGCATAAACATAAAGTACTTATATATGTATGTTTCAAAAGAAAAACAAGACAAAAAACATATAGAGGTAATTAGAATGTAAATTGTTAATAAAGACAAATGTGATACTTAAAGTTTACGTATAATAATAATAATAATAATGTAAAAATCACTTCTTAAAAGTTATATAACGTTTATAAATTGTTTCTCTTATTATGATAGTTAAATAATTACGCACGGTGATCATATTAGACAATTGAAATATTCAAGTGTATTTAATGCACAAATATGATCAACTTCAAGAGAAAATGCATACACTGTATACACACACACACACACACATACACATTTACACATTTTTTTTAAGTTTTTATTTTTAACATAAAATTTAAACACGATGTTACAAAATTAAAACGTGTTCTCTATGTAAATGAACAAAACTATTGAAATATACTTTTAATTTGTAACATTTTTGAACAAAAATTAACGAGGTTTTTAAATTAAATTGCATTTGGTTATTAATACTTATATTTACAAACGACATATAATACGCAATTATACATTTTGATTACTTTTGAAATATGTAGTACACGTAAATAATATCTCTGAATTTAACTACTCTATTCTATACTATTCAATATACGCAAGAATAAAAAATATACAAAATAAAAAAAATGTTTTAATTTTTAATAATATTTTTGTACTCCAATTCTCTCCACAATACGATGCAAAAGTATTCACAAAGGGAGCTTTTTAAGAATGAAACGAGACATTTATTTTCATTTTCAACTTTCAAGCGAGTATATGATAAAATTGCTACAAAACCTTGAAAAAAAACAACAAATTTACATTACACGTATTGAAAGAGGTAAACAATGGCTTGTAAATAATTATTTCCCTCGCAAACTTTATAACAATTTGTATGAAATTAAAAATTCTGAAAAATACTACTAAACGTCACATATTATTTTGTGCTAAACATTTTTAATGTTTACATGTAAAAGAAGTAAACAAAAATTGTGGCTTTTTTCACATCTGCCAATTTTACAAATCACGCGGTTGGATTTTTGTTTATTAAAATAATAACATATCATTCCAAGAAATAAGATTAAACTTTATGGCAAAACTATTCTTTTAACCCGGCAGTGGTCACGCAGGGTCTATCAGACCCAAATCATTTCATCCTTTAAAATAAGGAAAGATGTAGCTCATAGACAATGTTGCTGCACCCTCTACCTTCCTAACTATTGCTGTCGAAATTCATAGTCATACCCATCACAATGCTTCTCATCACAATACAGTGATAATGCGTACAATTTAATGTCAGATCCAGCGCGACTAAACATGGTATATTCTAGGGCGCGACCACCGCCGGATTAAACAGATCAGAACAGAAAAACAGAAAATAATTGGTCAATGTTTGAAAATGTAAATGTTAAATTAATTACAATTATTGTAAATTGTACATTATTGAAAAATAATTAATAACTATCACACACATACTTTTGTATTCACTTAGTAAAGTTTAAGATGAAACGCTTAATAATATAACTTAAGACTAACTCCTGCTATTTCCACTACTTTATTTTTGCAACTATGAAGTCAACCTATGTCGGAGAAATACCATTACATTATTTTCATCCACAGTTGAAGTGGTAGTTTGGTCTCTCAGAATAGTGATCATATTTTCTTGATCTCGGATTTCCAGCAACGATGGATCTAAATAAAAGCAAATACAATAATTATTATTGGTCACAATTCATAACATATTACTTAATACATTAAGGGTACAGTAAACTCACTCATGTTTCCGACATGTCGTCTAGCCCATACTTCATGTGACAAACACCGCACTTGCCGGCCTGTGGGCACATTGAAGAAACCTAATGACGCCTGACGCAATAGATTGGCTTCATAACGTGCAGGGTTCCAACTTGTACGATTGGGATCTTCTGTGACAACTTCCAGTTTCCAGTAAGCCTCCAGGTAACAAATATCAGTCTTGGGGTTCCATAAAATCACACACTTTGTCTCAAAACCCCTAAATTAACGCAATTGAATATATTTTATAAACATTTGATAGACATTGCTAACCTATGATTAATGTACCTGCTACTCTCTGATTGGCATAGAGAGATGGGTCTCTTCTCCTCTTCTGTATTCAGTCTTATGCTTAATGCAATTAAAATATCGCCGTTTATGGGACAAATCTATTAAAACATGACCAACCATTGAAGATAAAACGTGTTTATATATATATATATATGTATGTATGTATGTATGTATGTATGTATATATAAAACAAAACACTTACATCAATGATGGCAGAATCATAGTCATTGTAGCACCAAAATTTGTGACCTTCTAAATTACAAATAATTTCAGCTACTTTGTAGCTAACATGTTCGAAATCTAAACTTGCTTGCGTGACAACACAAACGTTTTTTTCCTAAAAAACCAACAAAAAATACCATAATTATACTTCATGTTGTCTAACAATAAGAAATGGTGAATTTAGTGTTTAATTATATTTACAATAAGACTTTAATTAATTAATATTCTTTATACATACCTGTTTTCCAATTTTACTGGTATTGATCATTTGCATTTGAGCAGATGCAGACCCATGCACGGATAAAGGAAGTGCAAATAAAGACCCTGTTAAACCGTCTTCCTCTGTAATTACAAATAAACAAGTATCTATCTGTTTGTATGTTCATTTTCAAAACACTATTAAACTATTTGCTTAGGAAATGTATTTTTGTACATCTTAAAATATATAAATCATAAAAACTCGTGTAATAACGAAAATTATTACACTAATTTTCTGATAATTGATAAAAAATTCGAAGGAAAAAGATAATTTAAAAATTAAATATTTTAAGATTTTAAATTAGAATTTTAATACAAAAAAATTAATTTTTTTCATACTGTCAGCTTAATCATTTTAAACACAATTTAAATTATTTTCTAGATAACGATAATACCGTTAAAATGAATATAAATATATGATCGTCGATATAATTTATTTTTTATTTATACATAATTTTATTTTTGCTTTCATTATATGAATATCAACAATCAACTATTATCAATTTGTTATCGTATTTTTCTGATAACTTTGTTTATACTCAGTATGATCGATAAAAATATTCGCACGGCGATTTTCACCACAATGTCTCTGAGTGGCTATGGTTAATGCTTCTTCAATAAATAGCATGGCTCTTTCAGGTCCATGTATGAAGTTTAAACAAATTGCATATTTAACAGCATAATACAATAAAATACACACACTAACAGTGTTTTGCAAACAAAGTTTCCAACCAGATTTATATTCAACGAGAGCTTTGTTATAATTAGCCAACATAGTTTCACCAACACATACTTCTGCCTTATACCTATGACAATCGCCACGAATCTGGTAAATCAAAATGTTATAACAAACATTTGAAACAGTGTCCATTAAATAGTCATCAAGAAATTGAATGATTCCATTACAAATATGTTCAATATTAGATGAAATGCACAGTTTGTATTCATTATAAACTGATTTTTTGACATTATTTACATCTAAATTATCATCTAATTTCAAGATCATAAGCCAAGTAGAACGTTGTTTGTTGATAATCATTTTGTTACATTTAGACCACATTTTTAATTTTTTCATATCTACATTATGAGGATTTTTTATCAAAGGTGTTAAATATTCCAAACAATCTTCATACCGTTGAATGTTATACGCAACTTCAGCCATAAACATTTCATCCATTTTAAATATAAAGTTCAATAATGATTTCAGTTTCAAGAAATTTATAATAAATAAACAAAAATACAATCAATTAATATCAATAGTTACCAGTTGTTTATAAAAATCAAATTTAATTAATTTAGAAAAAATAAATTATCTTAAATTTTTTATTTGTTTAAACGAAAATAAAATAATATATAATATATTGATAAATTGAAAATTTGTTACGCACAAATTGTATAATTTTTAATGTATTCGAGTAAATAATCGATTATTAAACTTAATAATAACAAGAGTTTAGATATTTAAATAAAACAAATAAATTTACTATAATATTAAAAATAAAATCTTATAAATTATTTAAGGTATACATTTCTTACGATGTCGATATTATGAACCAAGTTGAAAATATTCAACACGTAATAATTATAGATATAAAATAAGCTTACCATTTTTGGTCTTAAATAATAAATTATACAAACCATCTAAATCTGTAGAGACTGAAACAATTTCTTCATCCACTTCAATGTAATGCCTTTCCAATTTCACCGAGCAACCTTGCAATGGTACAGATCGAAATGAACTATTTGATTGATTTCCTATTGAACAATATCAAAAGTTCTATTAAGTACTTTTTATTTATAAATAATGTGAACTATAAATTAATTTACCTTGAATATTTTCGGGTACAAGCATAACACTGATTTTCTTATCACAAGGACTTTTGGAATTTTTAGATAATGGAGTTTTATTTCTTGGTTTGAGCACATTGGTAATTTTTTTATTTGCACCATCAGGACTCTTGAGATCTCTATCTTCAGAGGTAACGGAACGTGGTGATGATAAACAGTCCCAGTCGGCAATGATTGCATTTAATTCTTGAGCAAATAACATTTTCCTATCACAGTCGTTTAATATATCATCTTCATAGTCAGTTTGTATATATAATGGTGTTTGATCAACAGCTGAAGGTCCTGGTGATTCGCGTCGTTGAAAAAGACTTCTTTTATTTGACGGATGTACATTTTCCATATCTTCTTCTTCAGAACAAAATTCATACATTTTATCAGCTATCCTCCTTCGTCTGAACCATTTAAATTTAAGCAAACAGCTATCATCATTTTCATCGAAATCATATATCTATTATTTGAACAATTAAAAAAATAAAAATGAAACGAAAAGTACTATATACATTTTAATTTAAATTGTTTACCTTTTCGGCATCTTTCATCCTTAGAAGACAATGATTATTATAACTAGACATGGGGTTTAGAGCAGACATTGTCATATCTTGTTCTTTATCAAACTGTAATATAAGATAAGAAAATTAATTTGAATTTAAAAAGTAATACATTTATGTTGATTATATACAAAGCATTTGGTATCAATATGTCTCCTTTTAACACCTCTTTCTTGATTATCACTTTTAATTGCCATTTTATAACCAAATTCAGTCAAATCATTACTAAGCCTGGAAATGTAAATAATTTATTTAATATAATATGTTTAGTCATTAATTTATTTGTATTTTTTTGGTAAATACTTGTGAGTTAATGGAACATTAATGTTTTCTGATTTATCAGAATCAAAATCATTATCCTGACCAAAATTAATATTTAAAACGTGAATAAAATTACACGTGTTGAGCACAATATGATCGTCATATTTCAATGACACAGAAGGCTCGAGCCGTGGATATGGATGTGATACTGTGAATGATGTATGTACAGTAAGGCCATGAATAAGACATGAGTTTCCAGAGTAATGTTTGGAAAAATCTACACATAAATTACAATTGTAATAAAAAAACAAAAATATTAATGTGTAATCTTACCTTCATGTCTATGCGCATTGGCTACTGATTGGCAATCTTTACAATTACTTAAAGATGGTAATGTAGTAACTGTAATGTAGATTCTATGCATATCACAATCGTCATCTTCAGATGTCACACTATATTTAAACATAATATAGAAATATTTGATGCTCAATAATAATTTATTTGAAAAATATTATTAAAATTATACATTTACCTTTCGCCAAAAATTACAACTCTGTCAGATTGGTTTGGCCACTGAACGATATAAATATTTAAAAAATCACTGAATTCGGCATTTTCAAACAATAAAATTTCAGAAACTCTAAAGGCTGATTGACCTGGTCGAAAAGCCCAAAAATGAAGTTTATACTTTATGTTCAATGAAGACATAAGAGGACCATCCACAATTAACATATTTTCTGTGTCTGCTATTGTATAGGTCAATAGAAATCGACCACATCGAGTTAAACCCATAAATACATGACTAAAACAATAAGAAAATAATTAAAAAAAAATACTCTACCTAATCCTCATTTACTTACTCAGAAATATCTTCTATAATATCTGGTAAAAAAAATTTGCAATAATCTGGATTATCTTTAAATAAATATCTTGAACTATTTTTAGAATCATTTTTGTGTTTAAAAGTGCCATAAACCTAAAAGAAAAATGTAATTTTAAAAATCATTTAGTATGTTTTTATTAAATTTTTTAATATAAACTTATTTGTATAAACCTAATCATAAATAAATGTTCTTTAAAAAATATCAATTAATTATCTATTTATAATTAAATATATTTCTCAATCAACGAATGTAATTTCAATATACATCATCATGACATAAACTGTGAAACTTATGTATATAGTTTTGTCTTGTTAAGACTTTATAAAAAAAATAATTTAATTTTTAAATATATATATATATTTTTTTTTTTATTATATATTGTATAATATATAAACACGAATAATCTTTTTTGATAAATTGATAAAATTAAAATAAGCAATATATTAAATAACTTGTTGAAATAGTTAACATAATAACAATTTTCGACAATCACGAGTCTACTGATAATTAAATTTATTTGATAGATATGTATATTACAGTACAAAATATAATAGATAAGCATATAATACAAATATTAGAACGAATGTGAAATAGTTTATAACGATAAACATGTAACAAATTTGAAAATGTTTAACAATTATTTTCACATTATTTTTTATTGCAAGTATGTAGTATAGCGAGGATCAATTTAAAAATGTTACCATTCATAACAAAAAATATGCTATCTACTTTTAAATATTTAACCCTAAAAGTGCATATGTAGGACTTCACTTTCCATATTTTCATAATGGCGATTACAATTATTAATTATATAATTTTCAAAAAATTATGTAAAAAAAGTTATTTATTTAAAGTTAAAAGCATAAAATTCTCTTCGTTTAATATTTTGGTTGAATTAAGACAAGTCTATCAGACGTAGTTACAAGAATATTATATATTTATTATAAATAATATATTTTTGACAACAAATGTCTGAAGAAAAAGACTTTTTACTCTTGTTTATATTAAAAACAAATATAAAAACAATTTTAAAATAGAACCAGATTTACAAATTAGATTTCAATCCTATTATAACCAGTTTGGTAGTGAAAAAAATGAATTAACTATAAGTTTTCATTAATTATATTTTCTAATTTAAAATTTAAACCACATATATACATTTAATTTAGAAAATAAAGAATTAAAATTGTTGTTACAGAGCTCATGATAAATTTTACAATTCCTAAGAAGTGTATGGGAGAGGAGGGATTTATGGAAGGCACTGCCATGAGCTTCAGCCTTATGATATAAGTGTTAACAGGGCATATAATTAATTATAAAGAATAAATCGATAATATTGCTCGTACCAATTGTATATGGATTATACCCATTTACGAGTCAAATTATAAAATGTCCAATAGGAACACACGAAAAAACGGGTAAGCTCAATTTCTGTAAATAACAAAGCCAAAATTCAAAACAAAAAAATAAACGAAAACCGTATTTTAACTTGCCTGTCGGTTGTTCAATTTGTGAATAATCGAGTCTTGAGCTGCGGAGACGGACATTTTGTTGATGTATATTTGGTCTTCGATCAGCACCCCGTCGTGGGTAAATATATTGTTTTCCTCTCGGATTTCTAACGATATTGTATAAACAATATATATTAAACGCCCGTGCGATATTCGCAGCGCCGGCGACTTATTTGGCGACTAAATAGAAATTATCAATCGTTCGCACACGGGATGGACGCGAGACTTTTGTCGAGTGGCAGTATCGACGACATCTCGAAAGAAAGACGTGAAAAAACGAACGAGAAAAACGTGAAAAAAAAGGACGACGTGCGAAACGCGAAAGAAAGAAAGACAAAAATCGTAATAAAAAGAGACGGGGACACGGTGGTAGTGATGATGTAGGTACAGCAATAATATGGTATAATTCGTGGTAGTCGTACAGTTTGGTCATATATTTTTGTGTATATCTATGGCGATAATAAACAAAACATTACCGTAAAATTATACCAATTATTATTATTTGTTGTTTTTTTTTTTGTTGTTGTTATTTCGATGATAACGTATCAATAACTTTTCCATGATTGTACAGCAATCAGCACGGTCGAAGACGGTACATGTAATCACGGAACGACATCGAGTGATATGAAAACGACAAATTTAGGTTATAATTAAATTCGAACGGGAAAAAGTTTTTTCAAAAAAACGAAATCCCGTAGCTTGCGTTCGACGGATTTTGTTATTCCCAATTTCGACTGCGGCGGAAATCGGTGGTACAGCATTACGCACGAGTGTTTGTCAAATCGAAGATTTTGTTACGTTTCCAGCCACGCCGGATCGAAATCATTTTACTCTTTGGCTAGTGAGTACCACGATTATATAGCTACGATTATATAGTTACGAACTCCCAGTCATCTCTTTTAGGTAGACGATTACGATGGGAAACGCGGTTTCTCAAGCCCAAAAAGATGCCCCGCAAGCGTTCGTTCAACAAAACGACGCGTTTAGTAAGAAACCACATGACCATCCGACCAGTACTGTGGGTGTGAATCCACCACCCGAATGCCCAATGCACGTCAAAATGGACGAGAAAAAGACTGGCGGATGTGCTGTTGCTGGAAGTGCAGACACTATTAATCCATTGAATATGGTAAATATAATTGGTCGTCTGTTTAATGAAATTTAAATGTAGAAAAGCCTGCGTCACTTTTATGACATTTATTTTTCTAATCAAAATTTTATTAAAAGATTATTAACGATTTCTGCTTGTAATCAGTTGTATTAGAATATTATACTCGTATTCACGAATTATATTAATATGAATTTATATACCAAAAATGTTTAAATACGCTGGAATAAACATTATTATTAATTTTTTTTTATCGAAATTTAATTTAGTAAATCATCTATGATGTCAATTAATAATTTGATACCTAGAAAAAATTCTTTATTGATGCATAACAATGAATTATACAGAATGCTAATATTGAAATAATGAAATCTATGCGTTAATGTTTACGTTATATACTATTTTAGAATATTACTTATTAAAATTGTATTAAATTATAGATGCCACCCCCAAATCAAAAACCAGCACCTGATCAACCATTTCCACTACCAACTGACCGTGAAGTATCCACCATACCAAAAGCAGAAGGAGATGGTGAATTTTGGGTTTATCCTTCTGCTCAAGTACCTGCAAAATAGAAATAGAATTTAAAATACACATCATTTTTTATAAAACTATTTAAAACAGATGTTTTGGAATGCAATGTTACGTAAAGGATGGCATTGGAAAGATGATGATTTGTCACAAAAAGACATGGATGTTATAATCAAAATACACAATATCAACAATGAGCTTGCCTGGCGTGAGGTGTTAAAATGGGAAGCATTTCACGGCAACGAATGTATGAATCCAAAGTTAAAGAGTTTTGGTGGAAAAGCGAAAGACTATTCTCCAAGAGCTAGAATACGAAATTGGATGGGATATGAACTGCCTTTTGATAGACACGATTGGATTGTAGATCGTTGTGGTAAAAATGTGCGATATATTATTGATTATTACAGTACGGATAATTCACCAAATAAATATCAAGTAGCAGTTTTAGATGTTAGACCTGCTTTAGATTCTTTTGAAGCTTTATGGGATCGTACAAAAGTAAATGAAACATTCCTTGTCTCTTTAAAATAATCTGAAATTTTATCAAAATTTATTAACATTTTAGGCTGCTTATTGGAGATGGCGATTTGAAGCTGAAATGGAAAGAAACATTGTCAACAAAATGGAAGACTTACGAAAATCTGAAGTATGAGTGTAATTTTTTTTGTTTGTTGTATAGTGTATAATAGTGCCCTTAAATTTAGTTAAATTACCTCAGCCTTCAAACTGTTGAAAGTTTAAATCTTATTATTTCACAAATACCTTAAATTTTATTTTGATTATTTTCTTTTATATTTTGTTCTTCTGTTTAATTACTTAAAAAGTGGTTTTAAATAAAACATGCCTATCTAGTTAAATTTTTTTTTCATAAAAAAAACAATAAAATTAATGTTCTTTTAAATTGAAGTAGTTTTGTAATTTTTTTTAATTTATTAAATTAATTAAACAATTGATTTACTCACTAAAAAATATAGTCTGGTAGTCTAGTATACTTCTATACTAGCTATGTTGTATGGTTGAGTGTTGGGTGATAGACATGAAAATAGAGCAGAGAATGAGTGTAGCCAAGATGAAAATGCTTAGATAGATGAGTGAGGTGACAAGAAAAGATAGGATGAGAAATTAATATATAAGAGGAAGCATAGGAGTAGCGTCAATTATGGATAAAATGAGAGAATAGACTTAGATGATTTGGTCATGTTATGAAAAAGATTCAGAAGCAGTAAGAACGGTTATAAAATTGAGCATGGTAGGAAGAAGAAGGGGGTAACCAAAGAAGTGGTTGAATGGGATTGAGTGTGATATGAAGACTGCAGGTGTGTATGTGAATAATATGAGAGATTGAGTCAAGTGGAGGTTGAAAACCAGGATGGCCGACAACAAATAACTGGGAGAATAAAGCACAGAAGAAGAGTAGTATACTTCTATCACACTAGTTGTAATATTATTACCATTTCTGTCTTGATATTTTAAATAAAAAAAATTCTTATTTTTTTGGTAAGTTTTTATAAAAAAAATCAACGAATGTTTAATTTACATAATTTTGTTAACTGTCGTATATACATAGATACATATTAAGTACAATGTGTATAATGAACCAAATTATCTAAAGTATTTATGTACAACTTTTCTAAACTTAAATAACTGAATTATAATCTTCTTAAAAACTAGTTTTTAAAAAGTTTATGATATTTATTCCAAGTTTTTTTCATAAAGAAAATTATACTTTAATTACATATAAAATACATTATATTATAACGTAAATTATATAAACATCAATACAACTTTTGGAATGGTTTTTGTGATCAGTTGATCTTAAACCATTACATTTTTAAGTGCATAAGTGTATAGTATATACGGTTCTACCAATTAATTTATTCAACTTATATAAATTAAAAAATAATATAATGATTGTAGGTAGTTAATAGAACATCAAATTTCATAACAACTCTTGTACCGAAATTATTGATTGACTAAAAAGGTATATGAAACATAATGGAGATTTTCAAACAATAAGTTAATTTTAAAAGTTGATTTAAATGTTCAAATTTTGAATTAAAAATGTTCCAATATAAGTTGTTTCTCAAACGCTTGATCTATAAATTGTATCATAATTCACATTTAAAATACTAATTTAACATAAATGTAATAAAGTTTGAACAATTATTTTTTTTTAATCATAAACTGTAACTTGATTCATTTCGGCTATAAATATATTTTTTATATTAATATTTTTAAAAATTCAACCAAGTTGTTAAATGAAACACATTAGTGTATATGTATATACATAGTACATATGAATAGGTACATTTATATAAGAACATGAAATAAAAGTATAAATAATAACAAAATAGATAAGTATTTCAAAGTCTTTTATTTTCAACTTATTAATAAAATATTTAGTTATTTATAAGTAGTTATGAATCTAATAATAACAGAAAGTAAATTGTTTTTTTTACACTAAAAAAAATTACATTTTTAAAAATTTAAACGGTTTCTTTTTCTTTTTTAACAATTGTCTCCAATATATTATATATATTGTAATAACTATTAGATATAATTAATTTACTGAATAGATAAAAATATAATATGCCTTTATAATATAAATACATATAAGTAGAAGTTTTTGAAAATATTGTCTATTTTATTTAATATATTTGCGTTATTTTCAGTAATCGTCGTTAGTTACATCAGTAAATGATCCAAAGAATGCAGTGATTGAATTCAATTTTCCATTGACAATATTCTGCTGTATTTCTACTCTTCCAAAATCTTTAGCCAACCATAAACACTGCAAAATCATAATTTAAAAGTTGTAATTGATAAAGACTAACATGTTTTTTTAAACTATTGGCCTACTTCGTAAATATTGGTGGTTTTTGGCATATGGAATGCAATGTTGGGTGCAACAGATTTCACTTTATTAAAAATATCAAAGCCACCACCAAAATGCTTTTCACACATAGACTCTATACTATAGATCTCATAATTCCAATAACCCGGTCCTCCCCAAGGTGGAGACATGAATACAACGTCTGCTTTTAATATTGGAGCCAAATTAAAAAAATCGCCAACAATAAATTCAATTTTATTCGCAACACCGTATATCTCGGCATTATGTTTTGCTAATTTTATTTTATATGGATCTATATCAATCGCTATTACTAAACAAAAATTGTTTGTTAATGAAAATCAACAGTTTTTTTTAAAAATAATTACCAAACTTGCACGTTAGCGCTAATTGAATTATGTTTCCACCAGCTCCACAAAACGGATCTAAGGCTATTAAATTTTTACAGCGTTTCGCTATATGATAACTTAATATTTCTGGACAAACAGAATAAAAACTTTCTACAAATAAGACAAAACACAATATTTATGAAAACAATGTATAAAATTATTCAAGAATAAATTACCATGGTCCAATTGAATACCGTGATCAAATTTGGAAAATAAGGTATATCTCATTGCCCAATATTTAAGGGGCACCCCTTTTTGAGGTCGAGCAGAAAATACATTTTTTTTATGGATATTACATCTCTTATTCCATTGAATATTTGTAGAGTTGGATCTTGTGTTTTTTTTAAATATTTTTTGTACTTTATGGAAATTCTAATTCACAAAAACTAAATTAACTTGGAAACATAAATAAATAATTTTGCATACAGTAATTAGATGATTTAAGAATTTACAATTTGGGAATTTATTTACTTATAGAAATATTTCTTTAAAAAAATCATACATACTGTATTGTCGTTTATATTATTACAATTACGAGTTTCAGGAGATGAATTATATGGAATTATTTGATGGTTGTTACTTTTGCCAATGCTGAGATTATTTAAGTTACATATTGAATTCTAAAACCAATAAATAATGTTAAAAATATATTATATAGTTATAAATAAATTAGTGTCGAACGAAACGTTCTAAATTACATATATATATGTGTGTGTGTGTGTGTATGTGTGTGTGTGTATGTGTGTGTGTGTGTGTGTGTGTGTGTAACCTGTTATGAGTTTACTTAAAATGAAAAAAGCAGTATTTTTGTAAAAAAATTAAAAATATACAAACATTTGACAGTTTTTTCGGCGTAAAATAATTTATGTAAGGATTGTAGTCATTGATATTAGGTATATGATAAAATATCTGTATTGGCTTCACTGTATACATTTTCGAATAAGAGGAGCATACATAACCTATACTCTTAAGAATAGAATTAACTGTTTCTGAATCGTCAACAACTATTTGTCTAAAACTAAAAAGATTAAAATATAAATTAATTGAAAATAGTAAATAATGCAATATACAATTAAATTGAGAACTAATTAATAAGTATATATATATAATGAATAATAAAGTGAAAATGTTGAAACGCCTGAAAATAAAGTGAATTATATTTTTGAAACTTAAATATGACAATTACTATATTATAATTGATATATAATTACTCTTAAAATAAATTAAAAATTTTAAAAAATATATCAAAATTTATATTTTAATAATTAATATTTACCTTATATAATTATAACATTCAATTGGGAAAAATACTAAGCCTACATAATGTATAATTATTTGTAATTGAAAAAAGGAAAATAATATTAAAATAATTACTACTTAAGAATATTATTAGTTACATCTTAAACATTTCTGAAATGTAAAATTAAAGATTAATTTAAACATTTTGTAGAACTTAACCACATAAAACAAATTTTACTAAGTACATTACTCAAAATAAGGACATTAAAAATTTAAATTTTTACAATATATAGGCGAAATTACTTACGCATTATTAGTTAATTTGTCATTAACAATTTCAGATCTGATTTTACGTTTATCAGAAAACAAATCGAGTTCATCATCACTAATATTTTCGTTTTCTATACTGTCACTGTTTTCTTTGAATAATGATGTAATTGGAATACCAGAATATCTGCAACAAAATTAGAATAATAAAATATAAATAATAATTAATTTTAAATACATTTTGAAACTTATTGATATGATGAAAACAGAATTATTTGATCATGTTAAGGCATTGTTAATAATTACCAAACAAACTTTTTGAGTATTAAATAAAACAAAAAATGTTTTAATTTGAATATACATACTATTAAATTGTCTACTATATCTATAATGCATGTATTGGTAAATTAATTGGGTATATTTATATTAAATAATTAAATATATGCCTTCATTATTGAGTATTGGTCAAAAAATGGTCTGTAAAACTGGTGAAGTGGTTGACGATCAAATTTTTTTAAGAACTACAGTAAAATAATTTTCAATAATTTAATACATTAAACAAGTAACTGCGACATTTCCCTATCTATCACAAACATACATATCTAATTATTAACTGAAATAAATTGAAGACATAAAATACTAGCATTATAATTTAGGAGCTTTATATTAATGAATTATATGTATGTTTATCATTGTCATACATTGATTCTGATGATAAAATAATTAAGCAAGAAATTGAAAAGTAATATTTTTCATCTTTACTTTATTCGATTGTATCATACTTGTTACGTAGAATAAGTTTTTGTAAATTTGTAAATATTAAAACCAAAGTTAAACAGTTTTAGAAAAACTACCTACTTACCGGAAACAACTTTTTCGTTTTAAAAATATTTCCACGCGAATATTCGCAGGAATACGACTTTTAATAGGTAACATACATTAGTAAGTTATCCGAATGTACAAACTTTTAAAACACTGACAATTTATTTAAGATGACTTAATAGACTTAAGCCTAGAATCCTTTTAAAAAACAATTAATCAAACATAAATATACCTGTTATTCGCCATTACGTAGCTACATAGCATAGTTATTTCGGGTTTGTTACAAAATTGTTGTTCATACATAACTTCAGCCAATTTACCAGTAGACATCGAAAAGTAAGACAACTCTACTACGTGTTCACACAAATCGCACGTCATGGTGACAATAGAATGCGTTCGGTATTTCAAAAAAAAATGGTAGACGTATAATAATAATATTGACAACTGCACGAAGAAAATAAAACAATCGTCATCAAAAAAACGAATACCTCTCGACCGACAAACGCCTGCCGGCCGTCATCGATACGCAAATACACCACCACTATTTACATAGGATGAACGTAATCACACTAATTTTGGATTCTAATAATATTGACTAAAAATAGAAATGGAAATCCGAAAGACTATCATCAAACCGATTAAATGTTTATTAAATCATTAAAATTTTGATTTTAACCATCTCGTTTAATATCGACTACTCAGAACATTGTACACTAATTATTTAGGTCTATATTTATTTATTTATATTTATATTTATTTATCTATATTTATTAAATCATTTTGAAAAATCGAAAATTGAACGTATTTTTATATTCGGAACGGACAATGTATTGATTTTACCATGATCCGGTATCCTAATAATAATATCTGTAAACACTTTCGTACAACATAAATACGTGGGTTTTTAAGTTCTTCCAGTAGTAAATCTTTATTTGACAAATTTTACGATCTTCGTATTTTCTTCAACAAACGAACAAAACTATTAAAAAATGGCATAACACCAATAAAATTGTTGATATATACAATTTTCACCAAATCGAATTTTGTTTTTTTTATTTTAAGGTCCAAAATATTTCCAAACATTTAATATCTACACCAATTATTTTTTTTTAATCAATATATATCATCGAAACAAATATTTTTTGAAAAATATCGATCAATTCTGGGCTATATATATAATGTTTCGATAATTTCGATAATTTATGGGTTTTTTTATTTTTAAAAATGTATTATAATTTTTAATTTTACGACAAAAGGTTTAACGATGAAATACATTTATGATATAATATTCAAATGACACTGATTCATTTCAAAAATCGATAGTCTAAATTTGTTTTTTATTAAGCGTTTAAAGTTCAAATTTTATGTAAATTTGAAACTTACTTAAATTATAATTTATTTCGTATAATTATTAGTTTTTGGTCACATAATTTGTTAAATAAATCATTATTAACCTTTATTGAGACGTTTAGGTTTGTTTATAGATATGTTTCTTTCTTCCTTCAGAACAAAGTATTTAAATATTGTATTATAGTATTTTACTTTATTAACTAAATAGATACATTTAAAAAATTAATTTTCATTTTGATATATAAAGAAACATTTTTGGAATTTTTGATTTTTGAGTTTTGTGAGCGACGAATTGATAAGTAATATATAAATATATATACATATATATAAGTTATTGTACCTACAAAGTACCAAACATTCAGATTTCAATTAATGAGTATTTGGTAAAAAATAGTGAAATAGTTTTTACTGAATGACGAAAAGTGATAAGTGAAAACAACGACCAAATTGCAGCCTAAATTGAAATATCAGTAGTTATGATTGTCCAAATAACCGTGACATTAGTTTTACAAATTGTTCACGAAGGTCAAAAAACGAATTATTTATTTCATTAATTAGTTGTTTTGAAATCAATTTTATGATAAAAATGTTTTGAGCAATATTCATATTATACACGAATTATATAATATTAAACTATTTAAATCAGTTTTAAGTTCGAAGAAATTTAATTATTATTAAAGTGGGGCACTTACAATAGATTTGTAATAAATAAGCATAATTAAAACGGTGATAATTTTGAAGGTTGAATTTTTAGCTGTAAATAAGTTGTAAATCGTATACAATAAAAAGAAGATAGTATTGACTAATTAATTTTCTAAACAGGTAGTTATAACGAAAATGTTAAAAATCGATAGTGATTTGAAAATAATAGTACATTCTCCAAATATACCTATTGATGGATAGAGAAATATACCATTTACAACACTAACTGAAAAAATAACAATTGCTTTTTATCCAATTGTCGATATTAAAATTCAAAATTCAAAATAGTCAGAGATTAAAATTTATATTGTTACAGTGGTATTGGTATTTTATATCCTAACTATCTAAAATCGTTACCGATATTATCAGCGGCAATTCGTGTCTTATCACTTGCCAAATTAAGTTACTGATAAATGGCAAATCCTCTAGCTGCGAAGTAAATATTATTGTTTTTTTAACTCGAGTGTATACGTTTCAAACTGTATTTTAACGGTCAATTTAGTTCTCATTGAACTTACTTTTTTCAATTTAATGTTATCTCATTACTAATTCGGGTATATTAAAATAATTAACATGAGAGTTGTTTATTTTACGGTTTTAATTTTGTATTTGTCAAGCCCGTGCGCTCAATGTATGTTTGAAGATGAATTTGTCGACCCGTTGGATATGCTTAATTATGATCGGTCAACGAAGTCAATGAAAAAACCTAAGATAGGCAACGAGGAGTTATCTTCGGAATATGTTCAAAACGACCGTTGTACAATATTTCTTTCAAGATTTGTTAACATATTGCTCAAAAACACTGGATTATTGGTAAATGTTTGTTTTTTTTTTGTTTTTTTTTTTTTTTTTTTTTTTTTTTTTTTTTTTTGTTTTTTTTTTTTTGT
>JAIPRN010003901.1:0-11751 GCA_025469175.1 Geopemphigus sp. TES_GeoC_2020 | reverse complement strand
TATTATTATTATTCTTTTTTTTTTTTGTATTCGCGTAACATAATGAACGTCGTGCCGAATTGTCTTAACGAATCGTTATTTCCTATTTCGATAAATACGTCACGTATCGTTAAAAAAACAGCGGATTTAAATTACGCGATTGCGTACATATTTTTGCGTCTATTCGTCGAACGTTTAATTTTCACGTCATCGATTCACAACATAATTACGGTCACGCGTATTAGTATTTGAAACGTGTTCGCCCGCTACTATTCGTACTATTTTACATTCGAACGACCGTTACGCGCTGTACGCAAACGGGGGTCGACTGGACTTACGGCGGTTGCTTCTGTCGCGAACAATACGACGATTTCAAAAGCGCGACGAATAGTTTTTAAGCGGCCGTTTTATTATAGTTTTTCGCCATTTCGAACGACATTATTACTCGAAGACAGTACATACAGACGGACGCATTTTGAATAATGTACGCGATACATTTTTATCGGTTGATTTTACGACGACGAGATAAATCAGTAATTTCGTCAAATATCATATACACATATACATTACACGGTACGTGTTATGGTTTACGTGCTCAATCCGTAGATGCTGACAGCGAATGTCGATAAAAAAAAACGAGCGACATTTATAATTATACGGGTAGTGATTTCGACGAACCTCGTCGGTGTTGGCGGGTGTTTAGTTTTTAACGAAAATTTCGATTCCAGAAAACGTTATTTTTTATCTTGAAAGTTATAACACGTATGTGTGTATGTGTGTGTGTGTACGTACAATACTACTGAACGCGCCGGGCTGTAATTTTGAGGAATTTTATTATCGGATATCCGATAATGTTTTACGGTTGTACTTTGTTACGTAATCCTTGTACGTTTTCGCAATACCAACTGTACGCGATCCAATTGGCGACACGCTTTTTACGATCGATTTCGAACAACACGCGCCGAATTTTCATTTTACAATACCGAAAAGTCCCCGAAATCGGCGCGGCTATTTCGGCCGAATCTCGCGTTTTCGTCGGGCATTTAGCACCACGCAAAGTCGACCATCCGAACGGTTTCTTTTCAATAATCCTCGAGCGTCGTCTCGTCGGCTTGTCCGTCCGGATTTAAGGTACTCGTGCCGCCGCTACCGCGATATCGACATTCGGCCAATGTCGTGCGTACCATTGAAATTCGCCAAAATTCACTACGTATTCGCGCGCTTGCGTGTTGCGTACGTATAATCAATTTGTTTAGACGCGCCTGTGCGCAGTCACGGTGACTTGATCAACGAAACGTCATAGATCAAATCGTACATACATACATGTCCAACGACGAGTATTTATAATTATCGATCGGACGCCCACCGGGACACCGAGAGGTCACCCCACTTCATATTTTAGTAAACTGGGGCGCTCTCCGAACAATTTGTGTACCTTTGTCCCAAAATATATGTTATTACTCTATTTCTTACAATTCGCTAACGACCCGGTAGTATTTTAGCACCGTGTACAGTATACCAACAACTGTTACGTCTTAAAAATAGCTTTTAGTATTAAAAATCCGTGTTTTTGTTTATTAATTTTCGTTTTACGCCAATGTTTCCGCGTAAACGGTAATTTTGACCTACGCGCGTTAAATGTCGACAATTACAATTAAAATATTTTCCCGAATCGTGTACGGCGGTATGTGTGTGTGTGTGTGTGTGGTATTAAAACCGAATCGATAAAGCAGCTCACGAATAAAAATTGATTAATTATACGTCAATACCTCTGTTTATACGTATTAAAAAAATGATCGTTTTCGAGTCGCGTGGTATTGTTGTAGGAGGTAATACACGTTTATGGATTATATGTCTCGTTACTCGTACGACGTCGAATGAAGGATGTTAAACTCAATTTGTTGGTAGAGATATTTGATCCAGTTTGAATATATATATATAACCGTACAACGGCGGTCTCGATTTTACGAGCGGAAATTTATTCGAACGCGTATTTCGCAGATGAAAGCTAACCAGAGGTGCCACCACAAGCTGGAGCACGACGACGATTCCGTGAGCTATATGTCGGAGGTGAACAAAGGCGCCCAGAGAATCATAACCGAAATACCGGATCAGCTGACGTCCGCGTTCATATGGACCGTTTCGACGGGACTGTTCATATTCATTCTGTTGACGGCCACGTATTTGGTGCTCAGGTACGAGTCGGCCACGGGCCCGGCGGCGTACCCGCCGAAAGACGTGCTCCAGGAACTGTCGCCGTTCCGCTCGCCGGGACAAGCACCAATGGCCGTCGTCAACGTGACCACCCGCGAATTTTGTTCGACCGTCTCGAAAGACTTGTACTCGCTGGAGCAGATGGGCTACGTGGACACCGGCCGCCGGGTGTCCAAACTGATGGCGTTGAAAATCGGCGCCGGTGACGTGCACTACGTGTTCGTTAACAACACGCACGTGTCCTGGCTGTACGCGTGCTCGCTGGAATCCGTCGTGAAGACCACTGGCGACGGCGGTCGCGTCAACGTGTTCGTCATACACGGCGTCGAGAGCGAACCTCCTTTGCCCGACGACCAACGTTTGGTAAGTCCCATCGTTCGGTGTCGGCCAGCGTAACGTTCGCCGTTGGTCGATCGCCATTGTAAATACAGCGTAGTCTGGGGGGGGGGGTGACCGCGCCCCGGAATTGAACAGAATTAAACGACGAAAGATTACGCCGCGCCATTTCCAATCGACGGGATACGCGCGGTTTTGGAAATTGTTTTTTCAAAATAGGTTCAGGTGACCGGTTCCCGTCGGACCGGAGAATAATAATTGAACAACCGCGCATCGGGTCGGAAGTACGCCGCTCTAATAATGGAGAATGAAAAATTCGAGGAGGGGAGGAGGGGGCGCGCGCCCTTCTCTTTTTGTTGTTTTTATTTTGTTTTACTGCACCGAGGGTGTGTTGATCGACGTTCGACGAGCGCGCACGATAATAAAACCGGTAATCCGTTACGCGTGTCCAGTTACTGAACAAATCAGAGACGGCGCGAAAAGTTCGGCGCAGTCGTTCGCCGTGTACATGTTTTTCGAAATTGGGCGTTCTACAACACTTATAAACTCTCGTTGAAAGCTAAACGCTATCAATAATTTCGCGAAACAACAATTAAACGTGTCGATTCTATCGTGTCGTAGATTATTCGACTACGTTAGCTTTTCGTAAAATAAATAAACGAAAAAAACAAAACGATTCGAAAGTCTTCGGCGTTTTACTTT
This sequence comes from Geopemphigus sp. TES_GeoC_2020, assembly GCA_025469175.1. Classification (NCBI taxonomy): domain Eukaryota; kingdom Metazoa; phylum Arthropoda; class Insecta; order Hemiptera; family Aphididae; genus Geopemphigus; species Geopemphigus sp. TES_GeoC_2020. Next base: position 8,520 of record JAIPRN010003901.1, on the reverse strand, counting down.
TTACTCGAAATATCCAAGAAATTCGGTAAACAGATAGATTCGGTAATTCGGCGTCATATACACACACGGATTGCTTAAGATCGAAACACGTATCGGAAATAATTAACGATCCTTATATTGCTATAGACGTGTACAGTGGCGTATTTACGAACTTTTGTTTCGGGTAGGGGGTTTCATAATAACGAAATAATTTTAAAACGCCAATGTTATCGTACGCCGGTTTTACCAGAATTTTATAAATAGTTTTATATAAAAATAAATTAACGAAATCGAAAAAATATTTCCGTTAAATGTTAACGTATTTTGTTTTCTCCGTTATTATTTAGAAAATTAACCAACTATTATATTATTGACGCGTTTAAAATTTGACATCTTGAAACAGTCTCTGGGACTAGAGGTGGGCATTCCTAGCACTCCTGCCACCCCCCCTCCTCATAAATACGCCACCGGATGAGTAGTTAATATTCGTTTTCGTCGCGCTTACGATTTATTTAGAATTAACATTTTGTTAGTACGTAATAGCGCTATATTGTACTCGGAGACAGACTCATCGTAGAATTAGTTCGATAATTACCAAATATGTTTAATGTAAGTATATAAGGGGCTGTGATGACGGTCTCTATCTCTCTCTCTATCTCTATCTCTTTCGTAGTACTTAAACGAACGTATTTACGTACGTTATCGTAAACGAATAATTTTATATGGTAAATATTACGAAACAACAACGATAATTATCTCGTATAGATCAATTGATAGTAACGACAAACGCTTCGAGTTCCATTCGAATACCACACGCGTGGAAACGTACGGTTTATCAGCGAAATACGACTAACGTGTAAGGAGTAGGGAAACGATTACTCGAGAATTCGCCTTAACGGTTTCACCCGAGAAGACCGTTTATTATACCGAATAAAACGCTGTAATCTCAGTACGTGTGTTTGTACCAGCTAGCTCTACCACTCGCTCGGGTGTCTCCGATAGTGTTATATTTATACGAATAATTCCTTCGTAATTCACGTTTCGTAGACCGGCGTGATTCGGTAGTTTTCAAATCGTTTCATTTATCGTTTATTTATGTCGAATTCCATTCTGGCATTATTTTTTTCAAACTACGTAGATCTAAGGTCGCCAAACGCTCTATGTGCGGATGTAGATTTAAGCGGTATGATATTATTATTACGGTCGGTAAGGGACAATAATCGGATTTTGTGTCCCAAAAACAGTTTCTTATGTACGGGTATTTTATTTGGTATTGGTAAATCGACGAAAACGATTGAAATCATTACATTGTTTTGCCTTACGAATATTCGCGATAATTAATATTTTATACATATTCGTGTAAGCTCATCGGTCGTAATCGATGAAGGTGACATTCATGCAATACGATTATTTTAAACATTTCATATCTAATTTAGAATACTCGAGTCGTAAACACGATTATTATTATCAAATATTGTTGTAGGTATACGTTATGCTTAATTAAAAAAAAGTACGGTTTGATAAGGCATATTTCGTATATTTCAATTAATCAATCGAATTACGCGAACGTCTTTAATTTGTTCACCGTTCAAATTACAGTACCTAATAATACAAATCCCGACTAAATACGTACGATTTAAATAAATAATAATTTTTAAAAAAGAAATTCGATTGTCGTTAATTGCTAGACGTTCGTTTACGAAAATACAAATACGCTGAAATTCGCTTTTCACACGGCTAAACGCGATCACCTATGTAACTATTATTATCGTAAACTTATCTGAATTCGACGTGGACATTAAGTAATATTAATAATTAATATCGGTCGAAAAAGCTAACCACGCGAGGCAAAATATGTAGATAAAACTAATCGACCTACTTACGATTAAAATTAGGTTCGATGGTTAATCTTTTCGGTCGAAAATTCAATATTTCGATTAGAGACACACGCGTAAGATTCGATGAACGGGGAAAATAAATAAGATAAAAATATCTAAAATAGATAAGTACCGAATTTCGTTTATTGGGATTTATTTTCAGTTTTGTTCTAATGTTTTGAGATCCTCACGGCGGGTTTTATTTTCCGAGTAAGCGGCGTTAATAATATTTAATAGGTAAAATGTCAAAAACAAAAACGTATAAACCATTTTCATACGATTTCCGGGTAGCGAAATATAAATACATCATATATATATATATATATATATAAATTTTAAACGCGTGCAATGGAATGTGATCGAACGTATTTGAATTTAAGTATGCATACATATACACATTAGCCATTATTAGATCAACCTAGCGTACGACCATAACAAAGTTATTTTGTTCGACGTCATTGTTACCTAAATTAGACTTGTTAGACGTCACAAACGTAGTTTTCGTTTCGTCGATATTGATTCAAAAAAAAAAAAAAATGAAAAAACGAATTTACACGGAAGGAAAATGCGTAAAAACGTTAACCCGGTTTCGTTACGCGGTCAGTGCTGCGGTCCATACAATTCGAGCTTACGATAATTAAAAAAAAATGAACTTCCGGAAACGAATCCCCCCTTTCCCTCCTTGCCGCTTCCTAGATCACGTTACCCCGCGATAATAATTCGGTTTTTTCGCGGCGTCGACATAATCCTGTTGTTCCCAATCCACGTTCGAAACGCGTGCTCCGATAAAATAGTTATTATCCTTCTTTAGCTTTCGATACTCACCGAAAGTTTTCGCCGCTCTCACGGTCGCCCTCACTTCGTTCTCGACCAAAGCTATTTCTCTTCACGTTTACTCCACTCGCGTGGATATTTCGTTTCCGAACATTTTAGCGACGGTAATCTGTATTTTGGTTACATTTTTTACATAATCGTAGATTAGGTTAGTACGCGTAGTCTACCGATCGTAGTAGTCCGCAACCTTAATATATGGGTCGTTCGTCGGCCACCCGTAGTTAGGACTTGGGCGTTGTATTAACGGCGTGCAACCCGTGACAGGTATCGCTGTCGACGAGCCTGTCCGACCTAATGTCCAAGTACGGTGACCACCGACTGAACGTGGTCCATGTCAATCTGGAGGAGTGTCTGGAATGTTCGCCGTTCCAAGGCATGTACCTGGCCGGACGTCCCATGTTGGCCAAGTTCGTCGTGCAGTTGGTGTTGCTGTGGCAGTTCGGCGGCACCGTGCTGGACGCCAGCATGTTGGCGGTCCGCGGCGAAGTGTACCGGGCGAACGGCACGGCGGTCGAGTACGACGAACGGATGATCAGCGTGCCGGTCGCGTGTCACGCGTTCGTCTACGACGTCATGTTGTACGCCAAGAGTTACGCGTTGCAGGTCGGCGGCTGCAAACGCGGTTTCGTCAAGCACATAATATCAAAAACGACCCGTTCGAGACATCGCGCCAGACCCTTCGACGATATTCGGCCCGTGGCCAACGGGATCGTGTGCCGTAACGGCACGGTGAGCGGCCAGTGTTATTACGTGGAGGCCAACCGCGACATGTACGACCCAAACTCCTACGTGCGCGGCTTCTGTCCAACGGTTAGCGGCCCGCCGCCGCCATTGTCGTCGTCGTCGTCGTCGTCGTCGTCCGTTAAGAAGACTAACACCGTCGCTACCGCCACCGTCACCGACAAATAGGAGGAGAGGTAATGTTCGCGTTGTGGTTGTCACTCACACTACACTCCATTCCCAAATCGATTAGACGAAAACCGCGCGGTTACCGCGCTTCACTCTTGTAGTGTTTCCGGTGTGCCCGTTTTACGTACACCGTATCGGCGGCGAGCCATAAATCATTTCGTATTTTAACGGTTTTTTTTTCGCGAATAATATTTAGGCGTTATTCGAAACGCCCGAACACCTTTGGACAAAGCACGACGAATCAGAAAATTACGGTGTACGACGGTCTACGTCTTGCTCGAATTGTTTCTTAATCTTCAAAACGCGTTAACGTTGAACGAGATTTCGAGTTAAATATAAGCCTCGACCCGCGATTTCTTCGCCGGATACCTCGTCAACGGTTAATGTATTGTTTTCGGCGTTCCATTTTTCTATTTCTTTTTCGGCGTTCCGTTTAACTATTTTGTCGGTTTCGTTTTCGAGCTGGACTTTGAATTTTTTATCGTAAACGTACGGAATTTTTATTATTTGCTCCATTATACAAGGTTATCGAGTTCTATTTGTTTCGTTCCATCGAGTTTGATGGCGCACCTTATTCTACTTTTTTGATTCATTCATTGTCCTCCGTATATCGGGTAGTCCTTTTTCGTTCGTGATATTTACGATTATTCGATACGGAATAAATATGAACGCGGATTGCCAAAACACTCGTGGTTGTGGTTAACTTTACATTATTTGTTTCGCAATAAAAATTATTCATAATACTCAGTTAACGCGAGTGTTGTATACATTTCCCGATTATTCTCGGCATTTTTTTTTAGCATTATAGACCATCTAAGGCCCTTTGCTGCCAATACTAAATTCTTTCATTCCTCTCTATTATACGCACGATTTAGGTCGCCCTGCCAATCTGGTCTCAACTCCTGCAGGTTTTATTTATTTTCGGTATTACGCGTAATTATTTACATTGCCGGTAATATATGTATATGACGCTAGTGGTTTATTGATAAATTGGTGAATTATAAGGATTTTTATACACATCGCACCCTCTTCTTCTTCCTCGCCTCTTTCCCAGTTATTTGGGGTTGGCCACCTTGGTCGCCTCAGCCTTCGCCTGACCACTCGATCTCCATACATCATTCACGCATATACCAATAGTCCTTTTACCAACCGCATTCAACCGCCACTTTTTCTTTGGTCTTTCTCTTCTTCCTTCGACATTCAATTCCAAACCTAACTTACTGTTTCCGAATATTCCCTCCATATTACACGACCATCGAAGTCTATTCTCCTTCACCGTATCCATAATTGATTTTAAATACTTTCGTATTCATTTCTTATCCTATCTTCTCTCGTCATCCCATTCATCCATTTAAGTATGCTCATCTCGGCTACACACATTCTTCGCTCTATTTTCTCGCTCATCGCCCAAAACACCTCTGAACCATACAACACAGCCTCACTGGAATTTTCTTAACGCACAAGACACCAGACGCTTCTTTTCATTTGATCCACACACACCTAATCTTATGTTTCACATCCTCGTCAAAACTCCCGTTCTTTTGTACAAACAAATACCTAAAATTTTAAACCTTCCTTACCTCGTCCCCGTACTTACTGTTATTCCACTCCTCGTTCCATCCTTCTCTTTCATAAAATTCGTACTTTATACATTCTATCTTCCCTCTATTAATCCTTAATCCCTTTTCTTTCAGAGCTAATCTCCACATGTCGAGTTTTTGACTTCCTCTCTGTTTTCTCCCACTAACACTATATCATCCGCAAATAACATACACCATGGTACCTCCCCTTGTATTACTTTTGTAACTTCATCCAATACTACAGAGAACAGGTAAGGGCTTAATATCGATCCCTGGTGCTATTCTTTACTCTTACCCTAAAACCTTCCGTTTTTCCACACATACTTTTAACAATAGTACACGCTTTTTCATACATATCTTCTATCACATTAATATACGTTTTTGGAATTTTTTTTTCTTATTAACGACCAATTTAAAACTTTTCTCAGCATTCTGTCATACGCTTTCTCTAAATCTATAAACACTATACAATGATTTTTCTTTTTTACCTTATATTTCTCTATAAGTTGCCTCACACGAAATAGCGGCTCCATCGTCGACTTGCCAGGCATAAAACCAAACTGATTTTTGGTCATTGACGTGTTTTTTTTTATTCTCCTATCTATGATATTTTCCCAAATCTTCATACTATGGATCATTAGTTTTATGCCTCTATAATTACTTCATTCTTGTATGTCCACTCTGCCTTTAAATATGGGTACTAGTTTGAGATTTTCCCCTTAACTATCACTTTGTTTAAAAAGTCTTTAAACCATTTTATGCCAATATACTCTAATACAATACACACCCACTGGCACTTCATCTGGTCCTACCGAATATTCTTAATTAACCCTCACAGCCTACCATACCTTCTTCTCGCTAATTAAGTCTGTTAAATCTTACACACCGCTCCTTAATCCCCGTAATAATTAAATCATAAAAATTCTACCGAAATAATAAACGATATTAAACGTACGTTGTTTTCACATTTGAAATAAACCGACTATAGTTTCAAGATAGACGAGTCAAATGAGAAAAAAATTATACGTACATATTAAATTCCGAGTATAAATGTATTAGTACGACGCGACGTCTTTTTATTGTATTTGCGTACATTTTTTAGAAATTTTTTTATAGGTTTTTTTATAGCTATATCGACGTATGGGTTATTTAGATTTTCCCAGTAATTGTTTAGAAGCGTGTCAAAAAACAACATAAAAATTGCAAAAATAGAACTCCGGCGAAATTGTCGACGTATCCGGTTTGGACACGGACAATGTTTGTATTTTTTAAGAACTCACAGCACGTAAATTAAAGAAGCTTAGTGACGTTTAATATTTCAACATATTTTTTTCGTTACGTTAATTATAAGTAGCGTTTTTCGAATACAATGATTCATCGTTGCTCTCAAGTTCAATATATCTAATAATATAACCTAAGAATACCTGTCTAAGTAACTCGTTCAAGCCCATTTCTTACAAGTCCGCTTCACTTACTTTTTTTCGTTTTACATTTCTCGGGTCAAATCCTCGAATCAATTATTTTCGTTTATTCTTAACAATATACTTCTTAGAAAATTGGATTTTATTATTATGATGATAAAGGAACGTGTTCAAAATTATATTGCACGGATAATAGGTGTCCGACGTCCGTGTATTCCTATATACCGTCTAGTGTACCCGCCGCGCACGGCTGTGCCCAGTAACGTCTACGCGGAACGCCGTGTTTACGATTACGTTTTCACTAAAACCTGAGAAACTAACGAAAATTGTTTTCAACAACACGCGCGTTTATCAACCGTGGGCCTGTTAAAAATATCGTCATCTTTAACCGTTTCGCATCTGCCGGCTACTTTTGTGATAATTATGGTTCTGAACCGTTTTTCGTCAACAGGTTCTGGAAGCTTTTCCGATACAAACGAGATTGCGATAATAATACGTCACCACCACCACCACCAGTCTCTTGAGTTTATGATCGGAGTGTAGTACTTGTTATTTGTTGGCCATTTGAGAGGCGGGCGTGGATTGATACCATCGCTAACAGCGTTGTTAAAAACAAAAAATTACATATTATATAGAATATAATTTCAGTTTAAGTAGAAATAATAATTTTTAGAAAACAGGACGGCGTGCGTTATTATTCTAAGCAGAGTGCTCTAAAATATGTTTACGTCTATATTCATTATATATATAAATATTATAATAATCGGTTTGTCTAACGTTTTTAAAAAGAAATGTAAAATAATCTAACATTTACCGTATTTTGATTTGTTATAGGATAAAGTCTTCGTGGAAGTTTTCAGGATTCAGAACCCGATGAATTTTACTACAAAATTCTACAACGGCCCAATCATCGATCTTTAATTTTTATTTTAATTTTCGAAAAACGTGTAGGTACTTACTCAATAATTATATAGGCGGAGGTACTACTAAATCATCGAATTTAACGCGAACTTACGATGAAATATGGTAATTCAAACAATGTAACTTCGTTTTTATTCTATAGAATACTAAATTTTTATTATAACGATTTTACATTTTTAAGTTTACGATACTTTTGGGAATTAATTTTATTAATTTTTTATTAATTTTCGTTGTCAATAATATCAATTTTTTATATTTCACATCCGTCTAAATATTAGTATACAATGCGAACACTATAGACATTTAATAATAATAAAAAAAATATTCGTTCGACGTAAATCGTTATTTGTGAAAGTGTACATATTTTGTTTTGAATTCGATAGCAATAGAATATTGCGAAAGAAACTATAAACTTTTTAACTTAACTCTTGTCATATCTACGCATCGATAACTTTCGAATTTAATATAGATAATAATTTCGATACAATCAAAATGATAATATCCGAAAATGTTCCGAAGATATCGCTAAAACTATAAAAAAAAATCGATAAAACGAATCGTAAATAAGCAATTTTCGAAATCGCTAGGCCACTTTAGGATCCATTTTTTGAACAAAAATATTCGTCGCGTCAAATTTGATAAAAATATCGAAATAAAACATTGTCCTTAATCGACAAATACGCGCGCGGGATAGTACATAAATAATTGTAAAGAAAACGCGAGATTTGTGTAATAATTATGTAATAAAAATTACTCGGTCAGTGTCCAAGTGAATAATCGAAATAAACGCGTAGAAAGTGGAAAAACAATTTTTTATAAGTTATATCGATTCCATTCCTGTCAATTCGCTGCCAATTATATTCTGAAACAATATTTTACGAAACAGGAAATTTTTTTAATTACGTACAAATTCATACACACACACACACACACACACACACACACACACACACACACACACACCCACACACCCACACACACACACACACACACACCCAC
>JAIPRN010003900.1:0-18200 GCA_025469175.1 Geopemphigus sp. TES_GeoC_2020 | reverse complement strand
TGCTCGTCACCGGTACACGGTCTCCTACGTGGTTCGCGGTCTGCCGTCCCCGCCAACGGTCCCTCTCTTGTATGGCCATCCAGGGTGTATAGCCCTCGTGTCCATTGGACGCACACGTCGCACGAAAAGAGTCTTCTGACCATGTGCGTCCTGGCATGCCTCCTTAACCACAATCGGCTCTCGAATATTTCGTCGCACACGCCGCACGAATATAGCTTTCGTCCGGCGTGCGTGGTATTCGGACGGCATGCCGACCTCGCTTCGTCTTCAGACTCTCTGTGTGCCATCGTCGTCGTTCGTTGTAAGATGCTATCCGTAAGGCGTCTCAATCACTACTGATCGACGTTAAACGTTTACACTCGCTGCCGCTTCTTGTTTCGAGCCACCGTCGTCGGTTTCCATAGTATTATATCAATCTCCCTCACAACGTGGAAATTATGTAAACAATAGCAGCAGCAGCAGCTGATTATTTTTTACTAGCTGGTACGAGAGAAAAACCTTGAACGCAACAAACAATATCCCTTGGATGTATACGGATAGGCTCGGGACGGTCGTGATTAAACAATATACGCGAAAAGCGAACTTGGAAGATAGTGAAGTGGACAAAGTTGAGGGCGAGTTAAAAATAAACGCTTCGGTCGGTACGCGCGCATCTACTATGAACAACCAACGCACCGTTTTCCAGTTTGACGCACCGCCTTTCGTCTCGTCCACCGTATGTGACGACGGGAACATCATCGCGTCGGCCCGATGACGACAGCTCTTTGTCGGTCTTCGTACGCGGTGCGCTGTCCCGCATCCCTGCCGACGCACCCTTGCTAACGACGCGGGAATACGGATTGTCATCGCCGTGAGCCCTCCAATGGGTTTCCACCGTAGACGTCCCTCCAAACCATTCCACGCACAGGTCACACGAGTACAGTCTCCTAATTGCGTGCGTCCTGGCGTGCCTTTTTAAGCATAAACGACTTCCGGGCCATTCGTCGCGCGTACGCCGCACGAATACAATTTTCGTCCGGCATGTACTCGGTACTCGGGTGGCTTGCCGACCATTCTACTAACCTGTCGCCAGACCCGCCGGCCGCCACAATCGGCTCACCGTCCGACGTATTACCACAAGTCTTGTGCGTATTATTTACGCAAACAAGACGAAATAAAACAAATACGCAGAATATACCATGTCCATCCAGTTATTGTAAACCGGCCAATTGAAGGTGAATTTTGTACGCTCTTTTCAAAATTACGAGATCACGAAATTTTTCGATTACTAGGCACATCGTCGTAATTTTGTACAACTGCTCGACAAACTTCTTGCCAAGCTTTTATTTTCGCATCACGGTTTTTGTATAAATCACAAGAGAGGTCCCACAGTTTGGGATGAAGACGCACCTCAGAAATGAAACGCTCGGATAACTAATTAAAATTAAATTATATTATTATTATTATATATTATATAATTAAATTATAATAAATTATTATACTATATAATTAAATTATAATAAATTATAATTCATCATCATCATCCTCGCCTTATTCCCATCTATTTGGGGTCAGCCATCTTAGTCTTAAACCTCCATTTGCCCCGATCTCCCACATCCTCGACGCACACACCAGCAATCCTCATATCCCCTCCTCAATCGTGTCTAGCCACTTCTTCTTTGGTCTTCCTCTTCCCCTTCTTCCTTCCACACTCAATTTCATAACTGTTCTTACTGCTTCTGAATTTAAAATTACATAATTGAAATTGAAAATTTGCGTATGGGCTCGCGGTCGGTTGCTCGATCAGCGTGAAACTAAACGCCAGCATTTACCGATATGGCCCGTCGGTCGACCGACGTACGCGCGACGGACGAGCTCGATCGGCGGTTCTGTACGCGCGTATCAACTTTTCAGCGCTGCGCCGTAGGATTTCATAAGCATACATTGATATAACTACGTCCTGACCGTCGGCCGAGCACTAATTCCAGCCTAAATCTGTAATAATAAACGTATCGATATAATAATATATATATATGTATAATAACCCGCCGGCCACCATCGTTAGCTCACCGTGTCGGACGTACTACACCTTGTCTCGCTCATTGTCGCGGAAATCGTAAGGGTATCTCGTTTGGTTTGTACGGTTGTTCTTCGTATAGTGTCTCAATATCGACGTTAGACATTTAAACTCGGCGCCGTTCCTTACTACGAGCCACCGTCGTGGGTGTCCGTAGTTAACGTATATTGTGTGTCCCCGTATTTGGTATATCCGGCTAGTGGCCAGTATATAGAGTAACCATTTTATTCCCGTGCTAGAAGAGTAATATTTACCGTCTAAAACCGAACAAACAGAAACACGTTACCTCGGTAACGTTGGTCACTTCGCGTTTACAAACCCACGTGGTACTTATGGAATAGAGTATAGCGAACAACGTTCGATTAATACGTTTCGGCGGGTTTGTGCGTAAATCTGTAATAATAAACGTAATAATATGTACGTAATGTATAAATCGATTAGCTTCCGTACATACGAAACGTGCGATTACTTAAATTACGCCGTTTTACGTAGACGGCGCCGCGTCACGGTGAAACCCCGGGCGTTGGTTGCGGGCGGTTCGATAATTGATAAAACCGTACACGCCCGTCGCTTTTGTATACGACCAAACAGTACCCGGGTACACGTCGCACTATCGAACGACGTTTTTTTTTTTTTTGTACACATATTTGTAACAATAAAAAACGCTGTACGCGGATAGGCTAAAGAGGCATATAACGCGAGCGATATTACCCACGGAAGCGCGCCATTCGAAAGTCACATTCGCCCCCTCTGTGCGCGCGTACGGTTTTGACATTTTCGCTACTCCTACCGAGATTCGTCGCTATTTAATGGCCGTTTATGTTGACGATACTGTCAATCGATCTACTGTATACAAAATGTCGCGGCTACGAACCCGGAAACGCCGCAATTGTTGACGAAACGCGCGACAGATGCCCGATCACCGACACAAACAACTCGTTGACGATTCGAATCACTCGAAAACGTATTGCGATCCATGGACGGTCCACGGGACGTGTCGGCTTCCTTATTGGACATACCGTAAAACACTGTGCACGATGGGTACACCACGCCGTCTCACAGACGAGATCAGCGTCGATTGGAATGCTGCGGGCAACTTTCGTAACGCGACAAAGGAGACGACTTTCTTTTTAAACGACGCGCGAGCTGTGGGTCCGTCACTACGACCCGGATGGAAAAACACAGAGCGCTCTGGAACCTTCTCAGACGAAAAAGTTCAAAACACAACCATCCGCGAAAGAACTTCTTTTCACCGTGTAATGGCACGCTCGCCGAGTTTATGTGACCGATTATCTGGAACGAGACGCAATAGTAAATCCTTCGTAGGGAGACATCTCCGACGTCGAGTTTGTCGTGCCAATAACTTTGCGACATGACATGTGCTCGTCCACACACCTAGCGTGCAAAACCGTAGAGGCTCTGCAAAACCTAAACCACACCCATTTTACTGCCTCGATCTCGCGCCTTGCGTTTTTTTTTTTTGCTCTACTCGAAAAAGACCTCAAGGGCAATCATTACACCTCGGACGATGGAGATGAAGGCAGCTATCGCGTCTTGGATTCGAGAAAAATGGGGAGAATGTGAGGGGATGAAAAAAAACGTGTTACACGTTGGAAGAAATGCGTTAACCTTAACGGTCACCAAGTTCAAAAATAAATATACGATTTTGAAGCTTAAAAATTCTACTTCCGTTTAATATTTACCCGCTTTTTGTTTTTGTTCGCGTTCAACAAACACGTGCGCGTTACTTTTCAGCCTACCCTCGTAATAACCTGGTATACGTTAAACAGATTCGCTTTTCGTGTGGCGTTTCCTAACGGTTTAATAACTTACACCGACGGAACGACGACAATAATCCTTCGCGCCCGTCCTGCCAACAATTTGTACGCGCTATATCACTCCGTACCACCGTCGATCGAACCACACGTAAAAATTTGACGCGCGCTATGAAAAACCTAGGAGGGAAAGTACGCTACGGGCGTTATGAAATATTAGCCAATAGTTGAGAGCGGACGATATTTTCGACATATTAAAAGTGTCCACGTGATGTTTATCGTTATTTGAACAATATATGATTAAATATCGATCGAATAATTCGCGTAACGGTTTTCGGCCGATCAAAGCGAACATACGCGCACAACAGACAAGTATGTAACGTACGTTCGCCGTTCGTCTGGGTTTTCGCCCTCGTCATTTTCGATTAATACGGACACGTCGAACAACGCGAAGGGTATTATTAATTTACGAAAAAATACTCGACGTTTAACACTCGGCCCGTTTATCGGCCGCGTCGTCGCGACGGGTAAAGGCGACGGATACGAAGTCGGGATTGCGTAGCGACTTCGAAGAGGTACGCGCGTAATTTCGAAACGAACGAAAACTCGGTCGTCAGGGATTTTGCCCGGACGGGATTTCGTTTTACGAAAAAAAAAAAAACCGTGAACGAGAGACCCGTTGATGGTCAACGGGAAGAACAGTCGTCGTATTCGTTAGCGATCTAATCGACGAATCGTGACGGCGGAAACGCGGACGTTCTTCAATGTACATCGGTAAGACGCCGTGTTTATACCGGAGTTGTTTACGATTTTTACCTGCGTTCCGACGGACCGTTCAGAAAACCGAATCACGTTTTAACGTCCGCGAACGAACGGCCCGCGGATTACGCGTAAGCCACTGATGCTGCCGCGGATGTACCATCTGGAAACGTTGTTAACGAGAGGAACGAACCGGCACGTGTACAAGTTCAATTGGAGGAGCGTAGGGTGACCAACCGCTGCTATCGTCGATCCTATTTGGCTTGTACTCGACTATCTCGTCTTAGTCCGGTGCTCGCGGTTATCGTCCGGCCGGTTGCTGGATAATCGCGGACACCCAACGCCGATGGGACGTAAATTTTATAATCGAATTATTATTTTGATTTCGAACGCCACGATTGTATTCGAAAAATGAACGATTTGTCATAATTAACGAACGTCTCGAACGTCTATAGTCATATTGTTTTCGTCATACTGTCGAATTCGCAGTTGTCATATAACCATCTAACGACATCGCCGGTTTAATTTTATTCAATTTCTGGATCACTTCGTATCACATACTCGTGTGAAAACTATTTGAAAACGTGACGAATAAACTGGCTGTAAATTCGATTAAATTTGTAATCGAAACTCGATATGCGTCAAAATTACTCTAGCACCATTTGCACGGACAAAACACACGTCGTTCTACAAATAAATCTTATTAATACACATAATGGCACATAATAACAATACGTTCGAAATTCCTTACCCCGAACATTATACTATCGTTCTAGACGGTAAAGTACATACTTTATATTCGTCAGTTTCATATATGTCACTGTTCGTAAACTCGCCACTGTGTCTACGACATATATAATTCGCGGGACACGACGAATCATTTACACAAAATAACGCCGAAATAAGGGCAAAATAGGGATTTGTACACTAAACCCACGAAATTTTGAAAAAGACGACCTAAGAACGTAATCGTTATTTCGGAATTTCCTGAAGTGTTGTTAATTCGACATAATTTGTCGAAAAGCAACGTGCGTAGAAATCATTCGAGCACCGTTTACTCGAGCAAACGTTCACGGTCAACAACAAAACACCCATCGTTTTACAATCATAAACGACAGTAGCCGTCGACGTTGTCCCCCCCCATCGCTGTAAACAATACCTTCGAAATTCGCGTCTCAACCTCAAAAATTATACGGTCGTTCTAATTCTGTCCAGGTACTTCTCGGGATTGTTTCGGAAGTTCTAGGGTAATTTACGGTACCTCGATTTTGATTTGCCGTACATTCGTTCAATTTCTATTCTACATAAATGTTTTCGAATGTAATGATAATGAACACCGTTGGTAAACTCGCCACCGTGTCTACTATATATGATTCGCGGAACACGACTTAGACGAAACGATATCGTAACAAAGGCAAACGTAAGGAGGGGTTAGTATATTCAAACCCCCCCAATCACCACGAAATATAAAAAAAAAACCGACGATCTGACCCAGGAATATAATCGTTATTTCGGCATTTTACCCACGAAACTATGAAATAACGTATTCGCGTTAAATCGTAAATACGCTATTCGTTTACGAACATTCCGTATTCTACATTTTTTCGAAAATCCCCGCGGAAATATCATCTCGCGTTGCGCCCGTACCCTTCCCCTCCAGCTCCCGCACCGACCGCGTTCACAACGGTATAATAAGCATCAGCTGATCATTTTACTGGCCCATACGAAAAAAGCGACGAAATCAATACGCCTTAGCAACGTTCATTACGCCGACGGGTGTGTACACATACGGATCACCTTGAAGCATTTGTGAGTTAGAAAGAAATTAGCAAAAAGCCAATTTTGAGAATGGTGAAGTGGAGAAAAATGAGAGCGAGGTTATACGCGGCGATGCGGTTTTTTTGTTGGGGATGCGGACGGTCGCCGGTGGATGACGACGGGTCGAGTGAGGAGGACTACTACGGCTTAATGCCAACGGATTTTCAACCACCAGCGGTCGTCGAACCGTCGATAACGGACAACGATGTCGTCGGCGACAACGACGTCGTCGGCGACAACGATGCCGTCGACGACAACGGTGCCGTCGACGACAACGACGGTGATGGCGACGGCCGAGGGTGCGACGAAATGTGGGATGGTGGGCGGAAATCGCGCGTGTGGGACTGGAAGTGTGTGAACGCGTTTAGGATGGGCATCACGGTCGACGAATACGTCAAGTTGTTGCGGACCGTGAACGTGGCGGGCGAACTAGGGTTGGCCGAAGTGACGGAGTTGAACTCCGGGTGTCGTAACCTCGAGGTCAGTGACTATGAGACCGGTAACGATAGCGAGGAGGACGTGGATAGTGTGGACGGTACGGACGACGAATACGACGAGTTGTCGGAGATCGCGAACGCCGAGCGCCTTAATCTCGACGTCGGCGTACCCGTGACCGACGGCAGTGTCAAGGAGTTCCCTACGATCCTGAACAACGTGCCGTCGGTGACGGACGCGGTACGCAGTGACCACTCCGCCACCGAACTCCGTGCAATCAGAAACCGATTGCGGCAATCGTTGGCGTGGCAATAATGCGAATTGAAGAACACATTCGCCCAACGGTTGTCATAGTCCTTTGTCAGGAGGAGCTCGTCGGGCGAATGGTCGAATTTTACAAATAATTTATAACGTTATAAATGTCGTGTGGGATCGTGCGCGCGGGTTACAATTCGTTACTAATTAACTAATGTTACATTTTCTAAAATTTTCATTTTTTTTTTGACCTTTATCGTATTTTCTACGTAAATTGTATATTTTATGTATATTTTGTTTTTTTATTAAAGTACACCTTTATAATAATCGAAAAACGGAAATTTAATTACGAAACTAAACCTTTTATTCGATAAATAATTGTATCTTAGTGATTCAAAAACGATATTACGTAAATACCTATTTGCGAAATAATAACGGCTTTTCGGAAACGAGATATCGTAATAAAAATAAATACGTACACGCGTATTATCTACGATACACGTAAGGACACGTGAAAAGTTGTTAAGAACTACAACTAGTCAGTTTATCGAAACGGTTTTTTATAACTAGGTACTTTCGTGTAACGTAATTTATACGATTCGTTATAACGCGTTTCGTTTTTCGTTAAACTAATTTACAGTTCCGATATAAATGTACCCACTTTTATATATTGCGATAGGTTTTGGTTCTAAGAATAATAGTGTTTTTTTTATACATAAACGATATTATAATAAAACAAAATATCATCTATATATACACAAACAGACATTAAACATAGTATAAATAGATAGTAGAAATATGTAAATAATAATACCGGTAAACGTAAACAATATTAATGACAATAACTTAAAACATTCTATACGTAGAAATGGTATTCGAATAATAACAATAATGATAATGAGAAAAATAATAAAAATAATGAAAATAATAACAAAAATAATAAATAATAATAATAAAACGTCTAAATTATTACGAATAATAATAATACTTTGTATAATTTGGTTAACGAGAGCAAATAGAGAAATAATTCGTCTTAAACTCGGCGGAACTCTTAGACACTTCTGTTATTAATAGCTAACACAAAATACCTATATATATATACACACACTACGCTCGCAGATTCGTTGGATTTTCGTGTTTGGTTTGTTACATTGTGTTCTATTCGGTCTACGTTCTTTTCAAAGCTCGTACGTCAATATTGCAAGTAAATCGGTGTCGCGCGCGTTTCACAAAGTAATGACGTCGTCAATAGTATTGATGGTGGAACATGTTTTTGAGTTAGAAAATGATCGCTTCGTAACGTAAAGTAATCGCGAGAAATCGCGTGCGGACGTATTATCGGTAAATGCGTAAAGATACTACGAATCGATCAATTATGATATTCGTGAAATCATTATACGTATAGCGGAAATCGAGGGTTACCGTCTTATAGGAGATTAACGCTTACGGATGCGTGTACTAAATACGGTCGTTTAAGTATGGAGAGAGAGCGTCAACCGGGTCTAATCTGGTTACCCTTTGAAAACCGCCTCTACGCCCTCGGAAGAAATTTAATATCTTATTTTATTTCTATTTCTCGACGAATTCGTTATTTTGTTTTCGCTTTTTGTCGTATTGAGCGTAAAGAGAACGATATTGTCGCCAATATTGTATCGCGATTATATTTTAATTTATCGTTGTTTATTATACGATTAAGATAGATCGGGTTTCGTATATTTCAGTTTTATCAGTTTGTTTAGCGAAAAACGAATTTTGTAATATAATATTTTATCAATGTCGTACATGAACGTACAACAATTATGATAAAACTACACGTTTTACGAAATTTTTCGAAATTTACGAACATTTCTTATATTAGCAGCGAACCCGTCCGGGCGGCCAACAAAATGACTACTGGTGGACTCGTTTTCCTTATAACTTCGGGCAGCTGTATATCAACGACTAATATTTTTAAAATATTTCTAAAGCCGATTTTTTTTTATGGATTCATAAAATGGTTATTTCGAATTTTGTCGCACAAAATTTAATTAAAATTGTATTTACGTTTAGTTACAAAACACGACAAAATTGACGACACAAACGCCGGAGTTTTAGTAATTGTTACGAAAAAAATGTACAATACTAGATCTTCGTGGGACACCCTATAGCCGAATATTATAATAGTAGACAGGACCCAAACGAATCTGCGTAAACGTAAATTATAAAGCGTATTAACAACGGGCGCGTCCTTCGTATTGTATATTATAATATGTTTTAATAAAGAGTAAAAAGAACAACTGAGGTATCGTTTAAAACATAAACGTGCACGGGTCTACGGTTCGGAAATTATAATATCGAATTTTTTAAGGATTTTGGAAAGGAATATATTTCGTCGTGCGTCTTTCGACATTAGACTCCTCCTAGTATTTCGACAATAATTTAATAACTACGTCGTAATTAACGGCATGCTCGTTGCCCATCACGGAGGACTCACGAATATACTATAATGTATTTGATCAATTAACGACCAACTTAAAAATAACGTTGTTGGGGATTATTGTTAGGGATATTGTTTAGGGGGTCGATAATTTAAATACTAACAAACGACAGTGACAAAAAATCTTGCGGGGCAAGTGGTTGCCTCCTCTATCAACCACCACGAACGCATGCCTAGAGGTAAAGATGGGTTTTATAACTATAGAAAACAAAATCGAACAGCGGCGAACGTGTAGATACACGCGACGGACGTGAACCAACGATGCCTGTATTATATCGGAACATTACGCGTTAGGGACGACGGATATACACGCATCAGGGACGTATTTAAGGGGAGCCGCGAGAAAGGATTGAGGGGAAGAGGGCACTGGGCCGCGAGTGAGAAAAAACGTACGCGAGACCACGAACAACCGACAAACGTGTAAATTCTTTGGCAGTGTTGACGACGGAAACGGATTAGCTTAAACTACGACGATTCCAAACAACCCACCGATCAACAACTTGTACGCATATTTTAAAATTGATAATCGCGAAAACTTAACGCGTACCACCGTTTCGGATTGTATTTTTCGCGATCAATACAATTTGAAGCGTCACGATTATTTATTTTCTATCCGTTATAAAACGGGCAGATCGGTGTTTGAGAGGGATCGGCGGCGGGGGGGGGGAGCTGCAAACGTTTTAACGGTCCCAGAACGTCGAAATCCTAAATACGTCCCTGCGCCCGCACGCGTATATATATATATATATATATATGTATACGCGCACATCAAAAGTTCATCGTCCGCGCGACGATATCATTTTGTAATCGTCGTCGTCGTCGTCATCGCCGTCGCCGTCGTGGCTATTCACGTCGTGTTCTGGAACGCGCCGCAAATTTCGTAGACGCTGGCGTACGTGCCGGTGACGAAACCGACGGCGCCCAGCACCAGCGTGAGGCCGTTCATTACCAATCGCCACCGATACCGACCGTAGTTGTCACCGTCCCCGGTGACGGCCATGTGGCACAACGGCGGGAATATCAGCGCCAGAAACGTGCTGGCCACCGCGCCCATCATCGATATGAACAGACCCAGGTGCGGTATCACGTCCGCGAGGACGACTGCGAACACACGCGCGCGCGTTTCTAAATCCGGGCACGTAGGTACTGTCAGGGACCATTTTATTTGGCCAACACCCAGCCGTATGGGTACGGCTAATGTACACGAGTGTTGTTCGGCTAGTCGAGTACAACAAATCTCGGTTCGTTTTCGAAACGTAACGAAACGTACCCATCCAACCGTCACACCATGCGCCCGTCGAAAATCCGAAATCTCGGATTTGGAAAAAATTGTACGCAAAATTACTTTAGCCGTAAAACGTAAGTATACAGATATCGACGAATAACACTGTATTCGAAATCCCGTAAATATATTACTAATAATAATTCGTGTACTCACATGTGACGATCACGAGTAGAACACGGAATACAGACTCCCAAAGCACAGGCGACCTAAATGGTCCATATTTATTCTCGATTCTCGGCCAAATAATTTCGATCGGTACGTAAAATTGCAAAGTATATGTGCATATTATACCGAACATCATGCTCGAAATAACAACTCGCGTTAATCTGCGAAAGGTAATGTTTGCAATTTGTAAAACAATTCGACGTAAAAAGTAGATGAAACCTTACAAAAATTCTATCGGTAAGTTCAAAGTAAGGCTACCCTTTACATTTTCTCCGAATTTTAAATAACCCACGAAACCAGTAAGAATTATAAGACTTGTAACGATCGCCATGCCGACGTTTAATACACCAAACACGGAAGAAAATTGTTTAGGGTTTTTCATTTCTTGTTGTAACGGTAAAACCTAAGACGAAAACAAACAACACGAAGTTAATTTTATATATTTATATACATAATCAAAGGCAATTTGAACACAACTTACCAAACTAATTCCTTCGAACGAAAAAATGCTGGTGCCAAAGTATAAAGGTATTGATGTCCAATTAGCAACAGCTGCTCTCGAAGATATCGGAGGAAAATCAACAATACAATAGTACAAAATCACACCTAAACCCACTAACATAAACATATTGGCTATTGCTGACAACCGAGCGATGAACTTTAAATTTCTAATAAGCGACGAAATCATTATAGGAACTATTGATATTAATATACATTTACGTTCCTCCAATTCTACGCCATACCAGTCCCCAATCTAATGAACAAAACAAAAAAATATTATTATTTTGTTCGCGTATAGATTATGCCAATAGACTTAATAACTATAGAACAATTGATATTCTGCAATCAAGTTATTTCGTTTTATTATTATATATTATATTATACCGTATTGTAAAATTTCGGTGACTATATACAGGAACGATACACGTTTGTTATTCATTATCTCACTTTTAACGCGATAATCGATTTCGGTGTAAATACTAATTAATACATGCGAATATTGTGTAAAACAAGTAATATTACTACCAAATACTTTATTTTCGAATTATCGACGAGTAGAAAAAATACGCAAAAAATGTTGGTCCGTGCGGGTGAAAAGTTTTTAAAAATGAAATAATTCGAAACGATAATTATTTAAATGCATTTAGTGTATACATCTTTGTAAAGATGAATCAATAAAGCATTTTCGATAAAGACACATATTATTCGATATATTTACAAGGATTAAACGCATAACGTATTCTTATAAAATTATTTAAATAAATTTGTTGATTTACTCGTATAAGTATCGTGATTGAATTTCATTATGTATAGCATAAATTGAATAAATAATAGTAATTGAAAACACTCGAATAAGACGTCATACTAATTATTAAATTTCATTATTTACTGCGCTAATAAAACTGATTAACCCTGACCTATACATATAATTTACGGTTTCTTTTGATTAAACTCGAATCTTATAAAATTATTAATGCGATTAATATATTTTTACATTTGGTATCAAACGTTATTGAAACTTTAGGGATTACCATACTCGGTGTACGATATCAATCGGTACTATAAATTATTTACGCTCGGTGGCGCCCTAATAATATGTAGTTGAAATGTCCATATGTGTTGTCGTGAAGAAGCAAATGTAAATATATTGCCTTCTGCCTTGCATTTCTCCTAATCCTATTTATATATGAACGTTTAGTATAACAGATATGATTGTTGTGCAATTATTACGTTCGAAACTATTTGTAAATTTATCTTTTATACGTTTTCTTATCTGGAATGAATAGCTCAATGAATTGTGACAAAAAAATAATAATATTCTAAAGGAATAAAATTTGACTAAGTTCCGAAATTTAAAAAAAATGAATCTTAACGTTAGATTACTAAGAAAACTATATATATATATATTTAACGTCAATTGTTTATTTGGCAAGCGCGTAAAAATTAATTTTTTTTACGATTTACAAATACATAAAGCGAAAAGATTCGGTATTACTCTTATAGGTATTATCATAGATTTAATTATCATTTCATAATTAAATCTCTCGATGGCCCTTTAATTAAATACTGCAGTACAATAGAAACAATTTTGTCTATGAACAAAAAGATACAGATATGTACTTAAAATATATATTTTACCTGCTTAATAGAATTGGATACAAATAGAATATAAACACAACAAAATCCCAACTGCGTAATGACTATAAAACTATTTACACTATTACTGTAAAACAAAAACACGGTAATGATCAATAAATATTATTATCTATATATATAATATATATATATTTACAAGTTTATTGTAGCTATTTTTAAAATAAAATTGGACAAAAACACCACGATTAGGTAGTCATTTTTAGTACTATATCTACTTACCGAAAAAATACCGAATAACTTTGAAATCGCTTAGGTCCAGATTGGAAAGATAATTCTACTGTCTCAGCAAATTCAGGGTTATGTTGTAATTTTAGTTTTTCTTGAATACTTTTCGAACAGCTCACCTAAAAAAATATGTATCTACGTGTATATATTTATATATTTATTAATTTATTTATTTACTTATTTATACATAAAGAAATCATAATTTTGTTTTCTTATAATAAATTTCTTTAACAATTGCGTGTATTTATTACTCAATATTATAAATATTTGCAACATAAATAGCTTCGCTACTGTACAATTATAGTGATGCATACGATAATAACAGTAAAACGTTTAATGTGTAATTTAATTTCAGTTTTATATGATATATTATTATTATTATTACTAAATAAAAATAAACTACATTATTTAAGGTCATCTTTTTAGACTTATTTGATTTATACTACTGTCTTTTTTTATAATGAAAATCTCAATAATTCTTACAAATTATAATATTTAAGAGGTTTTAAATAATATTTATATTTTTAACATTTTAAAGTTTAAAGTTTAATATATTTATGTATCGACATATCTATAGATAAATGAAATATATTCCTAAAATAATAACAGCTTGGTAAATTTATAGTTACAAATGTTTTATCTATGTATTTACTTATATAATATATACCACAAAATTGTTTTAAACCGTTTAGGTTATATTTTTAAAATATTTTCGATTTTGAATTCGAAATATACGTTTTAAAAATATTTTAAAGTTTAAACACTCCAAAATGACATTAAATACCTATTTACTAATATATAGCCAATAAGCAGATTATACAATTTTTATATTATTTTTTGTAGATCGATTCTCAATAAATTATTAACTATATCCAGAAAATTGTGAAACCCCGTAAAATAAAATTTCGTAATAATATAAATAGTCAACGATTTTAATTTATATTGTAAATTGCGCTTCGAATTGAAAAATTACAAAAAATAATAAGTTTTTGTAAAATTCGTTAATTTATCTTATTTTTTTAATTGTTCTTAATAATAGAAATGTATATTAAAAAAAAACGTCTGTGCGTGATTTTTAATTGAAACTTACGTAAAATTGTATATGTATATGTTGTTATAAATTACGAGAGAATGGAGATCTATACAGTGTACAAAACGTGTTCACTCAGCTTGTGAAAATAAAACATAAAAAATTATATGGTTTTTAAAATATATGCATTGAAAATAAAAAAATCAAGTACCTAAACTAGTCCACAAATATTTTAATAAGATATCTGACATTGAAAATATTTGAAATAATGGGTATATTTGCTCGTTTTATAATGCTCTCCGCTTATTCGCTAAACAATAAATTAATCATAATAATTTGTCTATATATAATAATAAATGTGTACGTATAGACAAATATGCACCTATTTGTATACAATCTAAATTCTTAACTGCACTAAATACATACGCATATATATGGTACAGTTTACGATATTATAATAATCTAACTTACACAGTTATCAAAAATACTTCCAGTATAATAATAGATATTACGTATCATTTTACAATTATTTCTACAATACATTTCTTTCATAAATTTATGTTATTCCTGTTCATTTTATTGCTACGAATTTCACGCTATGGAATTTGTATATAAATAAAATACAAAAAAATAAGTATTTTATCGTTAGATACGAAACTATATATACATTTTTTGTAATGATTTTTTAAACACAATGTTAAAATGTACTCTTATATTTTACAAAACAAATTTCTTTTGTTCTTTTAATTTAGTTATTTTACCATAACAGTCACTTACTAATAAGTGTTGATTATATACACAAATCACGCCAATGAATAATGTTAAAACTGGTGACAAAAGTAATCCTCCGTTTTTAAACGCGTCCCCCATAGCCAAAATTCCACATCCAACATTCCCTTTTAACATATTTATAAGCGTTTCTATATATCTGAAAAAAAATCAAATATTCGTATTAGACGATTATATTTGTATAAATAGTCGCGTTGTAGTTCATACGAAGTCGGATGTTCAGTGGGAATGTAGCCTAGGGATAAGGCGCTAAGCCTATGTTCGGTATTTCTCCTATTTATTTGCTCATTGGAACGGTTTTTGACCGAATCCAGTTTCCATTTTTCTTTGTTCATATTTCCGTTTTCAATCATCAAAGGCGTTGAAGTTTCTTCGTCTGTTAACTGCTTAGGCGATACGGATCGTTTGGGTAATTTACTTTCGCTTGTTTTAGGGAGGTGAACCTAATAAAAACATCAACAAATGATACATTTGATTATTATTAATATAATTATTGTTATTATTATTATTATTATCATTATCATTATTATTATCATTATTATTACTGTTATCGTTGTTTTATCGAAGTACTATAGCTAAGTGTTTGTCAGTCATGTATCCAAGAACGAAAGTTAAGATAAATTAATTGTATCGCATTTACCTACATAAATTAACAATAAGCTAATTGTATAGAAATTTATAATATATATTATATAATAAAGGTTATACATCTGAATGAGTATTAACCTACTTAATTATCGGATACAAATAATTTTTCTCATTCTGATAATTTATATAAGTAAATATGTTTTAGTAATTAACACCAATAAATCGCTGATATCCGAATTTTATAATACATACCAAAATAATTATACAAATAAGTTTGACTATTTATAATGTATAAACCAAAACTATAGTCAATTAATATTAAATCTTACGTCATATTAATAATGAAATTTCGTTTATCTTTACGGTAAGTTAATAATATATATATATATAATATGTAATATAAGTTTTTTACTGAATTTGATAGTAAAATGTTTGTAAATAAGATGTACATATAATATAACCATATCCTAGTTATTTATAATTTATTTATATAAATGATTAATAAATCGTCTAAATTAAATTATTACTTCACTGAAGTCAATAGAAATTACCATATTTAAAACATTATTCCCATTAATGAATGACGTGGTTTCTTCCGCAGGTAACATGATTACTTTAAGTGAAAATCCCGTGTAAAAAAAACACCTGCCTATGGAACTAAATCACTTCACCGAACTACCGAATCAAATAGCGACTAGTTATGAACTAACGTGACCCTCCATACAGATAAAAAGCAAACATTCAACATATAGAAATAGTAA
This sequence comes from Geopemphigus sp. TES_GeoC_2020, assembly GCA_025469175.1. NCBI lineage: Eukaryota > Metazoa > Arthropoda > Insecta > Hemiptera > Aphididae > Geopemphigus > Geopemphigus sp. TES_GeoC_2020. Next base: position 1,626 of record JAIPRN010003900.1, on the reverse strand, counting down.
GTAAAGAATACTGTTTACGAACAATATCACTATTCATATCACCTTGATGAAGTCTACCTCTTTAATTTTTTTATACCATCTAATTGAAAAATAATTCCTTTTGTAAAGAACTACTTGAAAATGTAAAATTAACTTAATAGATAATTCGTGAAGTGTCGGTTCATTTATTTTATTAAATGTAAATCGTAGTATTTAATAATATAACGAAACTTAAGATAATATGCAACAAATTAATTTCAATACAATTTTACCTGTTAATAATAAAAAATTGGAAACTCGACAATTTAAATATATTTTTAGTAGTTAAATGTATATACAAATATTATTGTTAACATAAAGTACTTATTTTATAATTAAAATAAAATATAGTATAGCCAGTGATTTATATCGTTTAAATAATAAAATTTAGAATAAAATCTAAATATATATATATATACGTTTTATTTAAAATAGTATTACTTGGATTTTGCATAATATATGAGTAGAGTACGATTGAAATTTTTATTATAGAATAACAAATATTTTATTGGGACAATTTAAAACTTTAATAAAATCCTATTACATAAAGCTCGTGTTATTTATTTATTTCATTTGTAATTCGCAATAATACTCATTACAAATAAAATAAAACTATTCTTAATTACTTATTGCTCTTATTAAGATTTTAAATATCAAATAGAATCAGTTATTTCATTAAATTCGTGAAATATTTGGCCCTATTTTATATATTAATTATGAAATAAATTTCAAAATATAAATGTAAAAAAATATGTAATAATAACTTATTCCCCTTTCTTATAAACAAATAATTGTAATAACTTAAAATTAAAAATTAGTTAAAATAAATGAACAACTAAATACTATGAAAATATCATTTTAGTTTAAAATCTAGTTGTATAATGACAAAACCATTTATTTCAAAATAATAATTATCGTTAACATATTTTTTTTAACAATATGACTTTAAAGTCAATATAAAAAAAATTGTCATTTAATGAATTATCAACGTTATATTGATTTTCGACTGCGCGTAATTAAAAATAAAATAAATATTATTTTAATACATAATACAATATTTTGAATTATTATTTATTACAAAAAACTTGTGATATTAATTTATAAGCAAAATAAATATTTAATAAAAATTGCATTCACCTTACCGCACTCAATCAATATTATTAAATAAACATTATTAAAGTATCGAATACTTACGGAAATTTTTCAAAATTATATAAATAAAAAACTTGTAATTTTAATAACGTAAAATCTCGACTCTAATATTTTATTCTTGTCACTAAAACCTATGCCGTGAGCAATAGCATTCTTCATCTCTGTTATGAATGAGAATGTTTATAATGATAAACAATTGCAATTCTAAAATTATTTTAAATCTTATCTTAAGTGAACAAAGTTCATAACAGTTTTTACTACAAACAATTGACAAGTTATCCATATTATATATGAATATAGAAAATTATTATTATATACATCCACATTAGGTGGAAAAACAAAAATTTACTATAATCTAAAATAAAAATTGTTATTTTAAAGTAAAGTAATGACTTTTTAATGAATTTAACATTACCATAATACGAGATTTATTTATTTATTATATATATATATATA
>JAIPRN010003899.1:0-18200 GCA_025469175.1 Geopemphigus sp. TES_GeoC_2020 | reverse complement strand
CAACAAATATGACATACGTGATATATTATATTTTCCAAGTTCCAATCCATAAATATGGGCAGTCAAAACGAAACTGTGGTGATCACAACTAGTTATCACATTTTATGAAATCAAAATGGTTCTATATACGCCGATGCATACGCCTGTGTAAAATCCGTTCGTTATATATATATTAAATATTTTCTCCGCGATTAGAATTTAGTTGGGCTTTAATATATACGAATTTCGTGTTCAGCCGGTAATTTGGACACACAATCGCCTGAAAGTTATTTTTAACCGAGGGTAGTTTATGTAACCACGATGTAAAACCGTCACTTGGAAGATAGGCAAAGCCATTGCGATTCGCTTTTAGCTAACCTTCCTATAATTGACATAATACATCGTGAACGTTTAAAATAACGATAAACGTATCGTTATATTAATTAAAATATATTCCGGTATTCGCTTTTTACTATTTTTGGTTTACGTAAATTATAAATAATAATTAAATAAACGGTTAGTTTGTTTTTTCGGTGGAGGGAGTGACAGTCCGTAATTCGTAATTATGTCCGACCCCATTCCCTTTAAATTAGTGCCATCTAGTGCCGCCGGTACGTTGTAACTTTTAGTACCAATACGGGAAAGTATATTTTTGAGGGCACCTCGATAGCCTTTTCGTAAAAACCGTTTGAAAAAGAAGTCATTTTAAAAACTAAAATTATAAAACACCGCGACCATTTTGTTAGATTATATTTTCCGAAAAAGGTTACCTTCGAACATATTTTTCTCTTCGAATTAATTGATCGAACATTAAATTCAATCCAAATACCGTACAACTTAAAAACTACGTAGCGTGATTGTCCTATATTTATCTGTTTGATAGATGAAAACCACCAATTCACGCGTGACGTCCTTTTAATAATTTTGAAATTATCGCGCCTTAATTTATGTAAAAAATCATCTAATTACGTTAAACTTACGAAACACAAATTGACAACTACAAGTAACAATTTTACTTTAACGAAAATGTATTTAACAACGAAAGTCATACGTTAATAATATTTTAATTTAAAATTTGACAACACGTCGAACAATTGATTACGAGCAATTCGTCTCGCTTTACTGGTAATCTTAAATTTAAGCTGATAGACCACAATAACGTTATCGTCCGACTATTTAAACATTTTATTCGACAGACAGCCATCAAATGCGGCGAGACAGAATTCGAAATGCGTGACCTGACAGCCAAATTCACGACGGATGTAATCGGTACGTGCGCGTTCGGTCTTCAATGTAATTCGCTGAAAGATTCTCAATCCGAATTTAGACGAATGGGATGCGCGGTGCTTAACTCGTCCGCGTCTTTAGCGATGTCGAGATTGATCCGTGTGTTTTTTCCCAAACTATACAAAACGTTGAAACTGCGTACATTTCCGTTCGAAGTGCAACAATTCTTCATGGACATTGTCAAGCAGACCATCGACTTCCGAAATACGAACCAGACGCACCGAAACGACTTCATACAGCTGTTGCTCGAACTCAAAAACCAAAAACACCAGAGTAACGAAAATGACACGGTCCAACTGACTGAAGAGTTAATCGCCGCACAAGTAGGTCGTCTCTCTTCGCATCTAGAAACTTGCTAATACCCGGGTACATTCGGGACGAAAATGGTTCCTAAAGTACGCGCGCGCGAGTCAGTCTAAATGACGGTGGTCGTTGTCACGGTCATGTAGCACGCGTATATCCAAACAATTACGTAATTGGCGGTAGATAAATTTACGTACTGATTTCGAAGGTGTTCGTGTTCTTCTTGGCTGGCTTTGAAACCTCGTCCACGACGTTGAGTTTTTGTTTGCACGAGATGGCCGTTAACCAAGACATTCAGAAACGAGTATTCGACGAAATCAACGAGACGGCCGCCAACTATGGACTACCGTTGTCTTACGAAGCCATCTCGTCGATGGGCTATTTAGATCAGTGCGTCAAAGGCAAGTTTTTCGCGATAATTTACCTACGAATCAATACGAAAAATACGTGTCACGCCCAATTGTATGTGTGTGTGTGTGTGTCAAGTTGGTTTGTGTGTTTTTCGTCCTTAGAGAATTTCTCGTATTTTGCCGACGAAATCCCTAAAATCTCGTCGACGCGCATCGTATTCGACATGAAAAATCGATAGTAATTACCGTATGGATAATAATTATACCGGATAATACGATTACTATTACAGTACTATTCGGGGGGCAGACACTCGTCTAGACTGAACCGGCTAATTTATCACGAGCAAAACAACCCCCCCGCCACCGTACCTACACGAGCGCATACAGTGGTGTTCTTTTAAATACCGTAAGGCGTGTCGGTAGGTACACTTTGACGTAAGCACGAGTTTTAAAGTTTCAAGGACTAACAAAGTCTACTTTTTCACGTTGAAACAAACGATAATTAACGCGCGCACATTCCAGCGAAACGATCGCTAAATATAAAGTGAAACGATCGTTTTGAAAACCGTCTCGGATCGTATTCGTAAATTATTTTCAATAACGCATAGTGACCGACTAAATACGAATAGCGAACTGGACGTTTCAATAGGTTCTGTATAGATGTTTAATAACGTTTAATAATTAGATTTCGTTTAATAACGTATGATAATTAGATTTCGTTGCGAAAGAAGTTCCACCGATTCTACGGATGTATCTGTAACAAAATGAAACTAAAAATGTTCGATAAATCGATACGGTCTAAACGTGATTTGTTTTACACGAAGAACAAAACCGCAAACAACGCTAGTATTTACAGTTAATAAGGCAGAACGGCGCAATAACGATTGGTAGTGGTCGAGTCACGTGTATACCCGTAATTCCCTCGTAATTCGAAGGCGTGTTCGAACGCGTTGAAGACTTCGTTTCTCGTCTACGACACTGTGGACCAGGCGCCTAACGACTATTACGTTCGTACTGTACGTCCGGGGGACGACAACGAAAAACAGATGCTTCGCGGGTCGGACCGCGTACATTAAGGTCACTTTCGATCGAGTCCGTCGTCGGGGACGACTTAGACGCCGATTTCGGCATTTCGATAACGTAGAAACGGAACAGGACGACGAACCCACCACCCCGAAACGACCCTGGCCCGAACGAATGGGTACGTTTGACGATTCGCGATCAACGGATGGTTTTTCGTGTTTCTCGGTCGCGCCCGCTTCGCCTCGGCAATACCACGTGCAGAAACGCTGAGGAAATATCCGCCGGTACAAACGCTGGTCCGGGTGTGCACCAAACCGTTTCGAGTGCCCGGCACCGTCCCGGGCGTGGATCTGGACGTGGGCACGGCCGTGTTGATACCGGTGTACGCGATACACCACGACCCGCAGTATTACCCGGAGCCGGACGTTTTCGACCCGAACCGATTCGCCAGAGACGGCAGCGGCAACAACAATAACGGGAGACCGGCCGGCGTTTACCTGCCGTTTGGCGACGGCCCGAGAATATGCATAGGTACGTAGGTAGAATGGTGGTGATTGGTAGTGGTATGAACGTTGTCGGGTTTTTCCGACTGAAGGGGGCGGGAGGAACGCACCGGGCGACGGACTAGAATCGGACAATGTTCGCGCATACATCCCTTTCACCGACCATTGCCGGCGGCGTGTATGATATTTTAATATTCTGCATAGTAGCCGCGCGGATCTATAAAGACAACCGTTGCCCGGGTGTCGTCGCAACTACGATATCAACCGGATAATCACAGCACATCTAGCGTTCGACAGGGGGACCGAGAGTTTCTTCGGTGATCATTCGGACACGCGAGCGCGGTGCGTTCTTATTCTGAAAATGGTATATATGCTACTGGCGACAAAAGTTGTCCGTAATTATTGTCTTACGCCGCAAATACGTATATTACGGAAATATAATAGTCCCGCGCCGAATCATTGACGACCAATCACTACGTAAACATGACAATGACACTATGTGCATTATGTACACCCGAGTATGTTTTATGTTCAACAGGTATGCGTTTCGCTATGTTGGAAATGAAACTGGCGTTGGCCCAATTCCTCTACAACTACACGGTAACGCTGAGTGACAAATCGTGCGCGCGTATCGAGTTCGAACCGGCGTCGTTTTTATCGTGCCCGAAAGGCGGTATATGGTTAAACGTCCGTAAAAGATGAACCAGCACCCCGCGTATAAGTGACGTGTATATTTAAAAGTATTGTATTTATTATTCGTGTACACCAACCTTGCCCCTGTAACCTCCATATACACCTGAAACCATAATTATGTGTGTGCGTGCGTGTGTATTTATATTGCACTACGGGCGTTATAACAACTACGGTTTATGCTTTTTCGATTGAAAATATTCGCGGTGACTGTATGCTTACGGTATGTTAAATAACAAACAAAAATCGAGTACCTAAACGACGCGTAACCGTCGATTTATACCACGTAATTAAATTACGGGCGTTTCCACGGTGAGAAGTATTATACGAAAAATACACGCCACCCGAGCACCACGAACAAAGGCACACCCAGGGTACGATTCCCTCCCTTAAACACGTTTTTTAACGCGTTTTCCGTTTTTTTGCGTCAAAATTTATTTTTGAAACGCGCGGATGTTATTGAAAGTTTTAGACGCCGCCTTCTACCGACTGGCAATATTCCCGAACATTCGAAAATCGCAGTATTCGAAACTCGGAATCTTATAAAAACGTTTCGCAACGAAATGGCGTTGTTAGTGACGCAATAACGGAACGTGATACCAACGATTAATCACGTTACCAAAATCATTCGTTACCGCAGCACACCACGACCAGGGCTTGAAACCCGGACGATAATACCGTGTTCGAAACTATATTTATACTTTCAAAAATATTCCCGACGTAGCCCGTTTCGACTAGTGCGTCGGATTGTTTTGCTATTTAAATGGACATGAACGCCGCCGCCCCTTATACGAAACGAAACCGAATAACGACCGAAGGGATTCGCTATTAGATATTTTCGCGATCCACGAGCAAGCGACGTTTAAAAACCGCGTCCACAATCTCGCGGTCGGTGTGGCGCGACGTACGGTCGTATTTTTGTTTTATTTTTTTAGCATTTTGTATAAATCTATGTAGCTTAACAATTATGACGAAAACAAAAAAACAAAACACAAAATACGACAATTCGATAACGATACCGGATTCATAAATAAATGAAATTATAATTATCGGGGCTATTCCGGAATACGTATTAAGGATGGAGGGAAGATTAAGAGGGATGTTAAGGGATTTTAGGGAATCGAACAGGATTAGACGTTTATCACGCAAAAACAATCAATAAAAGATGTGGGATCAAATTGAGTTTGAACGATGGAGTGTGCAAGAAGAAAAGTTGTTAAGTAATAATTTAAAGGAGTGGGACGGAAGTATAGCCTATACTTAAACAAGAAGAAGCTGATATTATTTTTCTATTTCTGTTGATATTGTGGAACCAAGGAGTGCAATGAATCGACGGGGTATTAAATTACCATTTTCCGCTATAAACACGGCAATATACGTACACAACGCCACGAACTCTTTCCCGAATATGATGAATATAACGCGCACACTAACGAATCTTTTCTTATTATTAATGGATTACGAATATTTATATATTTTGGAATATTTCGAAAATAATAACGCGCCGTCGACGATCGTGTTAAAAAGGAATGAAAATTACTCCTCGAATATTCGCGCGATTAACACCACGATAGTCACACGTTTACAAATAATTCGTTAACAATTTTTTTGAAAGAAAAAATTACGCGTAAATATATTTAATTGATAAATTGGTAAGTGTTGGTACAAAATAAATTCGTTTCCTCTATCGTTTCGCAAATAATGTATTTAGAATTTTAAGAAATAAGTAAATTTAGCCTACTTTATATTACATAGTATACGTAAAATATTGTCCATTGTTTTCCTTGCGCTTTAATAATGAATTGGAGTTCTACTTACGTCACTAATCAAAGAAATGTTTACTATATTAAAAAAGATCGACATTCTCCGGAAATAGACGTTTAACGCGTAAACCCTAATTAAAATAATGATTTATATTATATGTATATATCTTCGAGGTATTAGTTAATACATTTACCTTTTTAATTTAAATTCCATTTATTCGGTCTAAAATTTTAAACCATACTCGATATTTTAAATACGAATCCAATTTTGACAACATACAATAAAATAATAAACGTTTCTTTTTTTAAATTCTTATCTGCCCGACAAATTAATAATAGTAGTTGCCATTGCGTCATAAGGTGATTTCTCCAGTTGGATTTAATTGTAAAAAAGGTATCTAAATTTTATACAATAAAAACTGTTGCACATACGCTATCACGTGTCTCGTAGATATATATAGATACATATATATTCAGATTTTTAATGCACCTTCCATGGTAATATAATCTGCTGAATATTTAACTATTTAACTACACTGTCATTTCCAGCAAGTCCGTCTATAATTTAAAAAACGTTTTATTAAAGGACATTCGACAGACATCTCTGTAATATATCATTACAACAGTTAAAAAAATCAGTAAACGACGGATTATTTAGTCAGCTTTGCGTTATTAACTGATAAAGACTTCAACCGATCGCTGTTTTACGCAGAAGTGCGTAATGGCTATCAAATGGTACTACACTTGTCCGATCTGATTTCACGATCAGTTTAACTCTATAATAGAATTCTCGAAAAACAGAGGCGCCTCGAATCACATCGAAGAATGATAAAGCGTACTTGATAGGCCTGTATACAATGATGTTAATCTCTAGCTTCAAAGCGATTTCTTAAACTCGATTAAAACGAAAAACGTCGTCGCTATTTTTGTAGCCAAACTGCCATTATACAAGAGTAATATCAGCATACGTGAATTTAATAACGTCCCTAATTTATCAGCAGCATCGTCGAACAACGACGACTAGCTTGTTTACCGCCAATACTTGGAGAACCTTCACGGTGATTTCAAATAACGATTCCAGGACATTTTTTAAACATGGACATACCAAACTGAATGTCGAATCATTTTTCAAACGTCAATACAGAACGATTATCCCAGTTAGAAGAACAACTTTTAGAACTGATAACGAACGAGGAAATAAAAATAGAATTCAAGAATGACCGCCTAGAATTTTGGCTACAAAAGCTAATCCCGTAATTGTACACCTGGCTTATGGCCGATTTCTGATGACATTTCCATCGTCATATTTGTATAAATGTGGGATTTAGTGTTGTAACAACGTTGCTAACTAAAACGAGAAATCGTCCGCGGGTTACAGCGTTCAGCGAACTACAACTATTTTTTAAGTTTGCAATAAACTCGTTAACGTGCGTCACATTCATCCTTCACATTACATACAGAAGTTTCAAAATTAAAATTCAAAGCCGTGTTATGATTTTAATAAAAATACTTTTAAATACGATTAAATACGCATTTTAATTGCTATCGTTAAAAACGCTGGTTTAAAATATAAGTTTGAACTCAAAAGTAAGATATTGCGCAATTAAAAATAATGATCGCGATAACGTTTTTAAAATTCACAACAAACAGTAAGTTTCAACAAATTGGAGGACCCTACAAAATGTTTGATTATCAAAGTAAACGGTAGGTGAAACAAGTTTGAAACCCTATGGACTAGATACATTTTCGACCATTTTGTGAAAATTATCGATAACTCCACGTTCAGCTGTACAACATAAAAAAAAAAACAAAAAGTATACTCTAACATTATAAAAAATATATAAAACGCAAAATATTTACCAGTTTTCTTTAAAAACAGTTTGTATAGCGTCTATAGAAGTTTCTGAACTGTTTAATGTTTAATTTAATTGTGCACCACTCAAATTTTGTGGAACTGTTGCGCTAAATAAATAAATTTTTAAAATGTATTATATTATTCTATACTTAATTAATTTATAAATAAATAGGCGATACCAAAATATAAAACAAACAACAATTCGTTATTACTCTAAATTCTTGTTTATCCTTGGCATAACATATTATTCTAATTGCCCATCGTCGTTATTCACGGCAAAACTAAAAAATAATACGAAAATGTATTTTATTACTATTAGCTAGTATATACATTTGTGTAAATAATTAAGTAATGCGCAAATACAAAATATAGTTTTTTACTTTAAATTCTCATTAGCGACTTAATTAGATGGCGTTCTAAATAAATTTCAATAGCTATAAATAATGATAATCAATGATACGATAGTAAAATATTATACAATTAAATATTTATGTTAAGACTAAATCGATTAAAATGTTAAATAATAAATAATAATCGTTTTTAAAACATTTATAAATTGTAATTTTCGATAAAAAAAAATTAAATTTTTTAAAATTTCAAAAAAAAAATTGCGTATAATACTTCGTCGGTTTCAACATCTAATAACTTTGATAAAAATTATTATTCGTTTAATTTACTTCGATGAGAGGAGTCTATAAATAATATATCCCCAAATAAAAAAATTTCGAGTAGATAATCGCTGGTCGGTGTATATACGGTGTATTGCCGATACGGTGCCAAAAAAAAAAAAATGGCGCGATATAGGAAATACGAAATCACCTTTCTATCTAATATTTTCTGCGTGAGACGACTCTCTTGAACAAGGACAAAAAATCGTACTTGAAAAGTACGAAAAATATGAATTTATTTTAAGCCGAGGTTTTTTTTTAATGTTTTCGCTTTAAATTGTATTATTCGTCGCTCTTTATATATCACAAAAAAACTATAAAATAATAACGGTTAATTTCTTTTTATTATAACTATTTTCTGTCTGAATAAAAATGTCTTAGAAGACTGTCTCAAAAAAATATTGTCCCGTGTGCTTTCTTGAATACATCGTGACTAACCACCGACCAATGACGACTATTTAGTATTTTTGCCATATAAAACGGTACATGTACAGAATAACTAGCATCTTACAAAAGGCAAACGATAAAAAATTACCTACTTAGATAGTATAAATGTATTTTTTGGTCGACAATGAAGTTTTATTTTGCAAATTACGTTTGATAAAAATTGATCCTGAAAGAAACTGGAGTATAACACAGTACATTAGAACCGAAAAACATCGTCGCGCTATGGAAAACGTCAACAAAATCAAAAAGCCCACAGCCGTTGGATAACTCTTACCCCAAAAACATCGCCTTTTAATTTATGCGAAATTATGATTTCAGCTAATAATATACCTCTGTACAAATTACATAATACAATTTCGGAACTTATTCACGTCGTATATTCAAAAAGATGTCCCCGCTGAATGGACAATGAAAAAATGTTATATTGACGATTGTTAGGAAGAGATGATGAAAAACATTAGACGTGCGTTTTCTAAAAAAATTTGGATATCGGTTGACGAAATCACTGATGTCGAGAGGAGGTGTAACGCAAATGCCATGTATAGGAATTTTAGAAGTAGAAGTCGGGGGAATTGTTTTTATTAAATACCGAAGTTTTAGACAAAACAAACCACCCCGTGTGTAAGCAAATTTGTTGACGAATCGCTCAGTATCTTATGGCTGGACCGAATAAAACACGACGATGTCCTATTATTTCTATCAGATGCGGCCACCCTATATGGTCAAACGTGGAAAATATCTAAATACTTTATACTCGAAAATGGTGCACGTCACACGGGCTGCGCGTGGCATGCGTAGGATGTCTGAAGAGGTACGTGGTCGGTTTAGCACTGCCGATAAAACTGTCTCGAATGTAAAAAATGTTTTAGAAAAGCCCCGTCACGTGTACAGTTATTTAAAACTTTTGCCCCGCACGTTCCTTCACCGCCAGAGCCAATTATCACCCGCAGGGATACATGGACAAATGCCGCAATTTATTACTGCGAAAATTACGAACAAATTTATGATATTATGAACATGTCTGATTCGGAAGTCTTTAAATATAAAAATAGTGAAAAAAAATTTGACAAAAAAATGTGTTCAAAGTAAATCTTATATGCATAAAATCAAATTTCAAAATTCTTCCCGATTCAATTTTATAATTACAAAAGAAAAAATACGCCTTTAGTCGAATATTTTGATATTTTGGAAAACGTTCAAGCTCGGTTACAAATTGCACAGGGTAATGGTGTGCAACAAATACGCGACAAATTTGACACTGTATCGAACAAAAATGACGAATTAAAAATATTAAAACAAATATCGAAAATACTTATCGAAGAAAGTACCGACATGGATGGTTTACCTAAAAACCTCACCGCTAGTGATCTAATTTTTTACGAGTTCGCACCAATTACATTAGTCGACGTGAAAAGACCTTTCTAGGTTTACTAAAATCTCTAGTGCGACAATCGAAGATCATTTAAACTCGAAAATATTCGTAAATACCTCTTACTTCGATGTAATTAAGTGTGGATAAAATTTAATTATCTAATTAATAAACATTTAATGATTTTACTTTTGTTGTAGGAACTAAAGAAGATTACATTCGATGTACATGACATAAGAAGAAATAAAGACAAATACATATGCGTATTTTATTATCCGTTAATAATTTTATCGAATACATTTATACAATTTATATTTTCTCCGTTTCTTATTTGGTAATAAATGTTACCGGTTACAATATTCTTCGAGTTTTTATTTGAAGATCAAAGAAAAGCTCCGCGTATTTCATCATGTTATCTTAATTTTTACTGCGTATCATAACGTATATTTTTCTATTTTTAACCCATACACCTATGCGTATATTTTGTTGTTTTTAGCGCATACAATTCATGGCCCGTAACTAAAATACATTTTATTGGGAAAGTTAATAACAACGTAACAGTTAACACGATTAATGTGTATCCAAAAATATAATTATTATTGTACGTATTTTTATAATTAAAATAATTATATTAATAATTATAAATAATGAGGTGTGCACCAGAGTCGGCTTTAAGCCCTTACCTTTTCTCGGTAGTAATGGATGCGGTTACAAAGGAGATACAGGGGAAGGTACCATGGTGTATGTTGTTTGTGGATGATTACACAAAATGGCCTTCTATTGGACAAATAGGATTGTATTTAAATACTTTTTTTCTATACAATTCCCTATTCATTGATACATTTGATAAAAATAATTTAAGAAGTTAATTGAGACTGCAATAGAGTCAATGGAAATTACTACACATGTTATGATTTTAATAATGAAAAAATTTAAAAATAAAAGAAATAAAACCAAACATTTTAATAAAATATTTATATTTAATTTGTATAGATTGTAATATTACTTTAAATGGAATAAATGTATATATATATAATGATATTTAAAAAATATGTTTTTAAAATTAATTTACCAAAACATCACTGGCCTGTACCTTAGATTCAAAATAAATATAATTTAAGAAATAAGAATCATAAGACATAATATAATTAAGTAAACTGTAATTATAAACATAAACACAATTTAAAATATTTAAAAATAGTTATTCTTATATTTATTGAATCCAGATGATTACATTAATAAATATATATGTACAAAATTTTAATATTTATTATTCAGTCAAATTTTAAGTAGACATAGATAGTTATATATTTAACAATTTTAACAAAATAAAAATCATATATGATTTTAGTATTAAATTTAATTACTTTTATTTAAAAAAAAAATTATACAAAAATTACCTGATATGTATTTTGAATAACAAGTTATTGATGATAGCCAAACCTCTGTTATCCATTGAAGAATTGGTCATTAACAGTGGTACAGTTTAATGATGAACAGAATGTCCTATAAAATATATTTTAATTCCTTAAAACATTGAATATCACTGAGTCAAAAATAACAAAATATAAAATAATTTAATTGACTAAAATAAATGTACATAGTATTGCTACACATACAAATTATTCAAAATTGAATATTAATGTTAACAAAGGTGTTATATATGTTTGATGTTGCTTAACGATTAAAACATTTTTTTAAATTATATAAGTATATTTATTGCAGAATTTTTATACTTGCATAAGCTACCACTGAATTTACACAATTTAATTAAGACATAAATTTGTTTACCTTCAAACCACAAACGTATATATTAGACTTAATGAACCAGATTATTACAATTATTCATTTTTATAATTACAATAAAGTTGACAACCTAAAACTATATTCTACATAACAATTATAGTCACACTGAAAGTATAAATATGTGATGTGAAAGTTTTTCATTAAAATATTTAGCTAAACTAAATAATAAATATCATATATGACCAAATATAATAAAATACAAACGAGGAATATCAAAAATATAATCCAAAATAAACAAAATTTGAAGAACTTTATGTTAAAAACAAATATTAAGACTGAATAGGAATCAAAATACATTGAAAATTCAAATTTGTAATAAAGACTAACCTAACTTTAAATATGTTCAATACAAAAAGCTATCAACTAATAAAGTATTTAAGCAAAAGAAATATAGTGACACTATTTTAATAAATCAAGCCATCAAACAACATTTTGAATTTCAAAATTTTATTGGACAACTATGTTAAACCTTTATTCACAAATATTTGTCTCTACATTTTTTTAACATAACATTTTAAGTTCATCACTGAACTCAATATAAAAATTGATTGATAATGAAAATCAGTTACCATGTTTAGAATCAATTGAATCATTGAATGATATAGTAAAATTAACTAGAAGAACTTGAATCTGAATCTGAGCTGCTAGAACTACTGGTACTAGATGTTGACGAACTTGAAGAGCTAATTTTGACATATTCAACATCTTTAAAATATAAAATAATATACATCTAATTAAAACAAAATCTGTACAAATTATTTATCCATATAAATGTGTAAATAAATAAATTACCTTTCCTATTTCTTATAGTAAACATTTGTATTCCAAGACCTACCGATTCATCAACTTGATGTTTTTTTTTCATTAATTTCTTTTTAGCTTTTCCAGAAACTTTTTTTTCTATAAATTAAAAGCAATCATACAATAAACTATGAAAAAAATATATTTTTTTGCTACCAGATTTATAACAATAACGTAAAATACATTTTTCTTTTAATCATATTCTATACATAGATTAGCAAATATAGCTTGCTAATCTATGCCTATTTATTATTACCAAAATAAATAAAGATAAAATATTTTTTTAGACTGACTAATTTATCATAACAATGAAGTACAAGAAACACTGGTTTAATGAGTGTTAAGAAGCAATAAAGAAGCACATAGCAACAAGAATAAACACGATGCAAAATCCTACATCTAATTTAGAGATATATACAGCACTTTTTGTATGATCAAATAAAATAATTAAATAAAAAATATATCAGAAAAGTGCACTAGAGAATGTTGAGACTTGTAAGAAAACACAAACATGTTCTTTGAAATACGTAAATCAATAAAACATAGATTTAAATAAAATATCAACATTATGACAGATAATGATGATAATTTTGTATCAGACATGGGAAAGATTAAAAAAAACTTCCAAATATATTATAAGTCTATTAAAAAATTACACAGGCCATAATACAAGTCAAACAGATGAAAACTCAAATTTGATCAAGGAACAAATGTACACCATAGTGGATCCAAAAATACCAAAATCTAGTTTGGAAAAAATTAAATCAAATGAGAAATTATAAGTTATACTACTGATACAGTTTCATAAAAAGGAAATCCATTACTGACTATATATTTATTCCTAAACAAATTATGAAAAAATTACGTCAAAGAACTACACATAACATCTATTGATTTTCCAATAAGCCTAAGACAGCAATAATAGAAAACGACTAAGATTAGCAGTTATAAATTTTTGAATTCCAAATGCAGTAATTAATCTAATAAAGTGCTATAAAGTATATTCTCTAAAAGTTAGATATAGACTAAGACAGAGGGGTGATCTTCTACACTCTTTTACTTAATTCTTGAAAAAGTTATAAAAGATATACTTAAAAATCAAAAAATAGAAGTGCTTAAAAATAGCTCTTTTAGCGTATATAAATGACATTGTAAAACTTAAAAAAATCCAAAATAGAGATAGAAAAAAATATAAGAAAACTCATCAAGCTATATCAAACAATGAACCATCAAATAAAGGAAAATAAAACCAAATATATAGTAATAAATGGATGCCCAACGTTTTTACTTAACTGTATCATTGGTCGGTTCTTTTATAAACAAGTTACAAATGTTTAATACTGCGCACTAAAATAAACTACAAAAACAACATTAATAATGAAATAAAACTCAGAATATGGGTAGAAAACCAAGGATAACAAATAATGAAGAAAATGTTCATATTGAAACTTCTTCCAATAGACACCAAAAAAAAAATACAATGCCTATTTACATCCCATTGTCATGTACAAGTATGAAACATGGTCTATGACACATTGACAAAACTTATTTCATGACTTTCAAACCAAAAATCCTTAAAAAAATTAATGAGCCTAAACTAGACCTTAATAATGGTAAATATAAATAGAGAAAAAACATTGAATTTAACAAATTGTACAATTACCCAATTTATAAGACTTTCTAAAATCTAAAAGGTTAAAATGGATTAAATATATATATATATATATAGCGTGAAGATAATAAAACGAATATGTACTAGCATGCCAAATAAAAATGACTTGTAGGAAAACCATGTCGACATTAGATATCTCAAGACAGCAACAACTTAAAAAAATTAAGAAGGGCGAAAATTGAGAATACAGATCAATAATATTAGAGATTAATGGTAGAAGCTATGAGACGACTTGAATGACCTGTAAAGCTTAAAAAAAAATGATATAAAAACCAAACTAAAATCCAAACATACTATAAACCTTCCTTGGGTTTCTATAAAAATATGAAAGCACAAAAGACTCAATTTCTCGTAATGTTTGTGGTTTAATAACTTCAAGATCAAATAGAACTTCATCCGGATCAGAACCTGCAAGTAACGGTTCACGAGTCTGGACAATACGTGCTATTTCACCAAGTTCATAACCTAAGAAACACACACATTTTAATATAAAATCTACTAATATAAAACAATAATAAATACTTGGTAACTTGCTAATTTTTTTTGTCAATATATGTTTGTCCCTATAAGACATTACACCAGTAGGATTTATAAATTCATACTCTGACTGACTCCATGAATCAGTCATTTTAAAACAAAATCGATACGCAAAGCGCCGCACTACAAATACTTATATGAAGCGAATAATTTTCCTAACAATTCGCTTAAAATTCAAACACAAAAAAAAAACGTTCGATTTTATCTATACATTAATATTATCGCCATTATAAACAAAGTTGATAAGTACCTATTTTTATCACAAAATAATTAAATAATTGTATAACATTATTAACGTTAATACCAATTATGTGTAGGTTGTGGCCGCAAAACTAGGCAAATTGAATTTGTAATTGTTAGTTTACTAAACTTTAGTTACCCGACCAAATTTTTTGTCGAAATTGATATTTATCGTAGTTCGTAACAAATTTTCAATGAGGTTACGTTTATACATTTTTAGTCAATAACGATTCAACACTGAGCGTTCTCTCGTTTTTATTTCCTTTTCTATTTTGTTTAACGACTTAAGGGAACGTCGTAATAATTGATTAAACGTGCTGTTTTATTTACAAGCATCGTGTCACACTGTCGTATCTTTATAGTTTACAGCAGGCGAACACAAATTCGTGATAAATAATTTGATGAAATATATAGCATTTCGGTTAAATCAATTCTAAATGATTAACAATTGTGTCGTTTATTTCTACGGCAACTAAAATGATGAGCGACTAAATAAACATTACCCATTGACGTGATTTATGAGTACACGATGTTGCAAATTACAACGACTAATCGCGATTTATAATTATGTCCTTAATTATACTTATTTTACGTGATAAGTATAATTCTATATCAAATCACTGATCATCCATAATAAATACTCGTATCGAATCCACAAAGGAAAAATATTAATTAAGGGGCTAAATCGTAAGTTTTTTAATGGTTTACATGCGTCACGATAACCGATGTCTGATACCAACTTACAATCAACCAAATTCGATAGAAGTATTGTTTTCAATGACAAAATTTGACGTTATCCACGTTTTGTTTTATATATAAAATATATATACATCTGTAGAATTAACTATTTTGTTTGGATGTCTACTAAATACAATTATTAACACAAAATCGGACTCTATAATTTATATGCTCTTATAAAATGAAATATTTATACAAATAAAAAGTAAACAAAAGCTATCTGCCGTTTTTCCATCGAGGACGACTAACCCAATAGTCAAATTTAAAGTTGGACACGATATTTTAAAAAATTAACGTTCGTCACCCGAATTATTTTTTTCATCAAGACATGAATATCGCATATTTCATCAACATTTGCCAACTAATGTCTAGTAGAATGCGTAAGTGAAAAATTGTTTTCTCAACTCACCGTTGTATAGCCTGTGAACCAAAGGATTTTTCACAAATAATAACTATCTACTCGTCTATTCGTGCGTTGAATATATATATACCTCAGAGTGCAAATCATTAAGTGTATTACAAATTACACGGTTATGACGATATTCGCATTCGAATTTCCACGTCTATACGACCGTAACGGAATAATTTGTTATTTTCTCTAGTATTAAGGCATCGGTGTCAGTTAAAACAAACGTGTTTATATCCAAAGACAAAATTGTTTGCCTTCATTACTACCCTGATAGTATTTGGATAATTTCTCGAAAAACTCCATAATGTCGGAATAATTCGCTGTTCACCGTTCACGAATTTAACAATAAATTTGTAATTCGTTCTGAGGCGTTATGTGTTAATATCCATCGAATATGACGGATTTACTACGGTCAACAGAAATAAGAAACGTTTGGCAGACGTCGTTCTTTTAATTTCGGATCAATAACCCTATGGTACGGTTCGACATTTTTGTTTATGTCGTTGCCACGTAACAGCAAAATCAATTAGTTTTGATTGGATTGGAAAGTCTAAATAATATATTAAAATACAAATAGTCACCCTTGAATTAATTACAATATATTATTAAAACGTATAGAACCGAGTAATTTATTAAAATGGAACGCTAAATTGTTTTTATTGAGCTACTATGAGTGTAATTATTTAAATAATAGGGCTAAATTATATTTAATTCTATATTTAGCTTACTTTTTTGGGGATGGGAGTTCGATTATACAAAAAAATCGTATTCTACAATATTTTAATTATAATAGAATTCTTTTTATGGGATATGCTCTTTTGGTTCTATACATTCTACAGTAGATTTAAAATTTAGAGCAGGCATGCCAAACACACAGACCATGGCTACCAATATTAATTGTTTAAATGTATAAAATATTTTCTTTTCTATGTTTATGTATAACCTGGCCGTATAATTATCGATTCAGTATATTTGGCCCAGTCCATACTTTGAATTTGATATGCCTATTCTAGATTCTACAAAATATTTTATTCCTTTCCGTTTTAGAATCTGAGTAATAAAATATTAATAAACCTAAATGTTACAAAACCAAATTAATAATTAGTTTAACATATTTATATAAAGATTGGATTGTCAAATTAGCCGTGTCATAGACCAGAAAGTGTTAAAAATAGCAGCACATTCAAATACATCAGTCTCTATAACCACATATAACAATTATTTGAATGTAAAATATTCAAATAATTATTACACAAATATTTTGGCTATCCAAAAAAGTAATATATATATGAAATAAACTTAAAGTTAATATTACACCCAATTCATTAAAATACAATATGTAATTAATAAATAACAATGAAAAATTGCTTATACCTGTTCAGCAACAATTTGTTTAATGCTAAATGATAGCTGACTAAATTTGTGGACAATACAATATCAACCACACAACTATGCAGAATGTAAAAACACCTGTATTATATAATTATTCTCATATATCATAACAAATTATAATTAAGGTTCAAAATATTAATACACTAAAAAATAAAAAATAAATTGGCCAATTTGTAAACACTAACAAAAGTCTACATATGACCACATATTACTTGAAAAAATAAATACAAGATTACAAAAAAAAAAAAAAAAAAACAATCCGTGATATTGATAATATTCTGTTATTTTAACTATGTTTAACAACCTTAACACACAAAATGTTGCATATTTATGTATTAAAACTAAATTATATTTTTTAAGTTCATATA
>JAIPRN010003898.1:0-18204 GCA_025469175.1 Geopemphigus sp. TES_GeoC_2020 | reverse complement strand
ATATATATATATATAATACAGGTTGTTCAAACAGAATAGATACTCAATATTTATACATCTCTGAAAGGAAAATAAAAAAACGGAGAGATTTTGGAATTATAACAAGGGCAACCCTGTAGTCCTGTAATATCGAGAAATTGTCGAACTCTTCGTCGCCTCGTTAGAGCCACATGAAAGACACTGTTGGTTTCAGCAAGATAAGGCAATGACTTATATGGCAAACACGACTATTAAATTTTTAACAAAGTTCTTTGGAGAACGCATTATTTCTCGCCCGCTTTGGCCGCCATACACTTGACATCCCCGGATTTTTATTTATGGGGCTATGGCCAAAAACAGAACCTTTCAAGAACCCCCAAATTCTATTGTGGAACTAAAGGAACGAATCGCCGAAACAATAAACGGAATCACACCGGTGGAACTGAAGAAAGTGTTCCGCAAACATGCAACAGAGGATTCGCTCGGGGGAAAACGTTTCCTCGTTGTTCGACTTTTTATTTTTTTCCAATATTTTTTATATTTCGTGTTCCCGATTTTCACGTATAATAGAAACAGAGTATCTATTTTTTTTTTTTTTAAACACCCTGTATTATACGGCAGCGGTGAATGTACGTGTCGCGGTGGAAATGAAATTCGAATACGGCGGAAAAACAAACGGACGCGTAAACACCGACTCGAGTGCGGCGTGTTTTCGAATAAAGAATGTGGAATCGCTCGGAGTCGCGTTCGTACGGAAACGGGTTATTTCGTGACGGAACTTCCGGAGCGCGGGGTAATCTTCGAATAGGAAATTAAAAACGGTCGTGATTTTCTGCCTATTCTATTGGCCTTATGTAATCGGTAACGTAAATATCGTAACGAGTTCGACGTCATTCGGCGGCCACTCGTCGTAATTTACTCGTACCGACGTGGTACCCATAGTAGTTTTCGAATCCCGAGACGATACGAATGTTAGTTATTCCCGCGTTTGCCGATTTATCGGTTTTCAAACGGTCGAATAACAGTGAACGCGACGGGACGAAAAACACGATTCACGCGCTTGTAACTATAATAAATCGTTTCGAAACGTATTTTCGTGTACGACGGCGACGGGAGTTGGTAAAAACGTTTCCGGAAATACAATTTACACCCGCCGTATGCTTGATTTCCGAAAGAGTTCCAAACCACTTTCGACGGCACGTTTTTCCCAACGGTACACATGACTTCGGACGAACACCGACTAAACCGAGCGAGTAGAAGCGAGTACAGTGCCAGCCGCCGAGTGTCCGACACCCGGATTATCGTAACGGCGAACGGTTTTAGGGGGCCCGATTATTTTATTTTCGTAGTGACCCGGCGTGGGCGGGGAGGGTGTCGGAAATGTTTACGTGACGCCCCAGCCGATTACCGGCGACCGATACGAGTGATTCGATACGGTTCTACAAGTAATCGTCATTACAATTTTCCATATTCAA
The DNA here is from genome assembly GCA_025469175.1 of Geopemphigus sp. TES_GeoC_2020. Lineage (NCBI taxonomy): Eukaryota > Metazoa > Arthropoda > Insecta > Hemiptera > Aphididae > Geopemphigus > Geopemphigus sp. TES_GeoC_2020. Next base: position 16,750 of record JAIPRN010003898.1, on the reverse strand, counting down.
ACATACCGCCGTTCGCGGCCAATGGACAATGCGAAAATCTAATAATAGGTCGTCCGGACTTCGTATATATATATATATATATGTATGTGTGTGTGTGTGTGTACGTAATCAAATAATATTTGTATAACGCGAACCAATTTTCGTTGTGATCGACAACGTTAAACCACGGGATATGTTCAATTTTCACCAGTTCGGAAATCAATTTTCGAAATATACGCGAAATATGTCCGAATCGTTTTGGTCTCGGTCCGGTCCAAGTTCACTACGACGCGTCGTTCGATTATTTTATTTCACGAACGTTTCGACCATTAGGTACGACGAAATCGAAAACGTATTTCTTACGAACGCGCGGTTGTCAATTTTCGGAATGTGTGACGGTGGCAACGGTTGTCGTTGGCTGATTGTACTAGCGTAGTTGCTAAATGTAGCGGAGCCATATTATCGTAAAGTCGAAATACCGTAATTTTAATTATCAATACGATACGTTCTACGGAAAAGCGATTTTCTTTTTGATAATCTGCCCGGAAAACGCGGACGCGGAAAATAATAATGGAACCGACGCTGTTTTTTTTCCACGTGGACAACCGTAAGTCGAATATTCGACGATAATAAACGAGAATATTTTTCGTTTCCGGACGAGTCCACCTGTTCGCGACATTATTAAACGCTAAAAATCGGTCACCGATTACAGAGGAAAAAAATTCCTAAATAAGTCTTTTTTCAAACCGTAATTAATGTCGTTAGCAACATCATTAATGGGTACGTAAGACACGACGCGCTTCAAATTTAGTCGTAAACCACTGGTCGTAGTATTTGTAAAAAAAAAAAAGAAACGTCTACGACATTTGTACGGTTAAAAACGTTATTATCGTTCGTTGTAATTTTTCGAAAATCGAATTTAACGAACCTCAAAAAAAAAAAAAACGCCCGATAAAAAAAATTACCGTCAAAATATTATACGTATTACGTTTTGAGTTCTTCGCGAATCGTCGAAACGAATATGTCGACAATTTCCGCCGTTCTCTGTTTCGTTTGGCGATATTCCAATTGTTCCGAATTACGCTTAAGGAAACTATCGGGAAAATATATAATAGATTTAAATACGTCGTTTCGTTCCTTTTTGCGTGCCGTTTATTTCCTCCACGCGCCCCCTCTCCCGATATTCAAACGTCCACGATTTTACCTACGCGAATATTCGCTCGCCCTTTGTTTAGGGGTCGCACCGAAAAAAAACAATCGAATTCGCGTATTTTCCCGTTTCCCCTGTCGGACAATGTATTACAGCGATTTTCGTACTAAAAAACGGCTATCGCCCGCGGACAAATAAATATACACGGAAATCCGGTAACGGCGATGCAAATGTACGCTCGTTAAACGCTAAATATACGCGTAAGAAAAAAATAAATCAACGAAAAACGGTTTAGGTCGTTGCGGGCGCCGGAGAAACGGTTCTTCGGTCCATTTTTTTACTTTTTTCGGTATGACTCGTAAACCGAGAACAACGCGAATCGCGTAAACGACTATGCGAATACACGCCGATTCGCGTTAAAATAATTGCGCGTTGGTTAGGTTGGGTTTTAACGCGCGATGGCGGTAGGGGCGGGAAGGATGTTAGGGAGAACCGAGGAAACGTACGTGCGACAGTCGTCTCGAATTTATCGTCGAAAGCGTCTACGCTGGGGCGCGCGTGCCCGTCGTTTGGAATTTTCGATAGATTTTTACGGTCGTATTTACGACTAGGTTATCGTTTCGCGACCATACCTACTCAATGTATGTACATTACATTACGTTAGACAGACACCGCCCGCCAAAGTGAATAATGTATCGAATCGCGGGAACTTTTTTTTAATGGGAAAACTCGGTGGGTCCCCTAACCGTATACGAATCGTCTCGTCGTTACATACGTATATCGTTACCGTGTGGCTAAACAATGTACGGATTTCTTCGATATTTTTTGCCTTCCCGTCGCTTTTTCTCTCTTTCTCACACACACACACACACTCTTTCCTCTTGCGTCAAAAAGTTTTCAGTCCGCTCGATCCTATTCTATCACCGACGGCGTTCAACCGTCTCGTTAAATCAATGGTCTCGCACACAATACCCTCTGGCGAACCTAGAACATGACGAGAGACGTACGACGGCGGTGCGCGGTTATATATATATATATCTATTATTTTCCGAGATTAAACTTAATTTTATTTTGGTATAGAGGAGACGGCGCGCGACGGCGAGAGCGTGTATACATATTAGGGGTTCTGAATCGTTTTATTTCGGGTACCGGTCGTCCGAGTATTACGATTACAAACAATAACCAAAACGTAATGACGATAAGCGGAGCTGTTTTCGACTACTAAATTTAATTACGTAAATTCACCGAGAACGACGAGAAATTGGCGTTTCCATATAGCGATAACATTCGTTTCACGAAAATATAACAAACGTTAACGAAAATATTCGTTACCACGTTGAGACTGTCCGCGTGCCATCGTGTGACCGTCACCGAGCCACACCTGCGGTACGCGTACCGCGGTTCGGGCCTTCCGTATTTACCGTAGATTTAACATTACATAAACTTTGGCCTTCGTTATCTCGGGTAATGACGAGCGGAAGTTTAAAAATCGGACTACGACCTTGGCGAGTTCCGATCGTGCGCGTTTATTTGTGTCCGTTATATATTTTCGGTACGTGTTTCAGAAAATCGAGTTTTAAAATACCAAAGACGAAACATCGGCCATTTAATATAACGAACCGGACATAATTCTGGAAAAAACGGCTCTTAGCTTCGTTTCCGAACGTTCGTCCCCGTAAAGCGCGACGTTTAGTCGAAAACGTCGTTCCACCGACGGGCATAGAAAAACGGTTGACAAGTTCAAACCGTTCGTTAGTATTTAATTGCGTTCGTTTCTAAGTAGTTGAACGTTGTCTTATGGGCGTATAATAAATCGTGTCACCGCGTGCGCGTAAAATAATCGAACTATTTATCGATTTTATCGTCGCGCGGGCTGTGTAGTCAGCGAGAGGGACGGTGGGAACTTTGGTAAAACGCACCAACACGCGTTGCGTAAATAGCCTATCTCCGGCGCACTAAAAAATCCGATTCCGTTTTAGAACACGACGAATAATAATGTGGAGAAATATAATACGTATGGCTGTTCGGACACGAATATTCGGACGATTTATGGTGTACGCGCGTCGTACCCGAGTCGGCGTGCGTGTTTTCGTCGAACGTTAAAAAACACACGTGCGGATCGAGTCCGCCGCGGCTAAAGGAAGCTGACCGGATCGAGTCCTTGGCGGTGTAACGCGAACGTGACGGGTGGGAGGGTTTCTCGTCATTTATATATCGTATTCGACTCTTCTCCGCTATTATTATCATTATTATTATTATCGAACGGAGGGGACGACACGGCGAGGTCAAGGCGCGTTCCGATACGTATTATTTATACTGCGGGCGATGACGAAAAACACGATACGTCTCAATATCCTAATCCGACTCGAATTCGTCCGGCAATAAATAACCATTATAATATAAAAATATACCGCGTACGGATCGTTCGCTATTAGGCACGAGCAGTTATTATTGGTTCGAAATAAATTAACCATATACGGTTTTAACCGGTCGACGAAATCGAACAATAGAGACGTCCAGAGCCGCGTCAAGGAATTCGTCCAAAGGCTACGCACATTTACGTTACTCCCCTAATTGTAATTACGAAAAAACGTTCGAAAATGTTTCCACGGTAGATCACGTTTCGCGCGGAACGTCCTTAAGATTTGACAAGAATGCACTCGCGCCGCACAAAAAAAAAACTCCCCTCGTTTTTTTTGACGAACGTCGTTTAATTATTGACTGCGTGGTCGATATTCCGCTTTTGTTCGTTCTGTCCAAATTATTATTACCAAAACGTTTTAGTGTTCGCGGTATTCGCTTCGTGCAAGTGCTCCGACCAAGTATTTCGAATAAAAACCCGACGATTCGTTAGGAAGACGATTAAACAAGGCGGAACCGTACAATATGCGCGTGTTCCGCGGAACGACCGAGACTGGGTTTCTTTTCGGCGTATTGTTCCGTGCACGCCGAACCGAATAATTAAACGTTTATCGTTTCGGGACAACCCGAAAAGCGAATTCATTCGAGAACTACGCGTTTATCATACGGCGCAAAACGACTATTTGAAACGTTCTCGTAACAATTTGAACGCGTTTTTAACGTTTGAAACTAACAAAACCGCAACGTACAAAGCGTATAATACGTTTTATTAATCGTAATAACGTTAAATCTGAGAAAACGAACGTATATATACACGCAATTTATTTCTCGGCGGACGTCATTTACAAATCGTATAGTATAGAAATATTTGATTATAACAGACGAGGCTAAATTGATAGAAAACCGACCGAATTAGCGTACCAATTACGCGTGTATTACAATACGGCGACACGGAATGACTCGAAATGTCCGCGCGAGTAAATAATGTTTCGTTCTTTTCGTAAGAATCGGACGCACCACCACGTACACGCGTGGGCGACTGATTCGGTTTTGCCGGATACAACGACGAGCAAGTCGACACAACCCACGTGCTTTCGTTATACCGACAGTTCGTGTTTTACCAACACGCGCTCGGAAATTCGACGATACGATCGTTGTCCGCGATAAAACCGCGCGCAATTTTACCGCGTTTTCTAATCGTGTTTACGTTATTTCGGGTACGACGTTTTTCGGTTGACCGGCGAACGGTCGCCTAGAGATGCGATTTCCGACGGTCGAACGATGAGATAATCTTCCGCTTAGAGCACTGGCGATGAGGTCGAACCGGACATACGTAGCGCACGCTATTACTTATTTGTTCGTGAATTCCCGCGATAAGCGGATTATAACGACGGACGGCGAAAAACCCTCGGCGCGGGCATATGTAACGAACGAATACGATAATCTATTTACTCGGAATTTATTCGTTGTAATAACGCGAGACAGATTTTTCAAAAACACAAAACGAATCGCTCTACCAAATACCGACGTTATATATCACGTTTTGCAATTCGAAACTTTAGGAACGACATAGCGAAATCTAACTCTCGCCGAGGACATACAATCGTATTAGACGTCGGGTCTTCGGACGAGTTGCCGAGTCCCGGGCATTTATACATAATACATACAGCGACCCGGACGTACCCGTCTGAAACTACCGACGACTTTTGTATAATTTACAGAGAATGGCAACTTAGAACGCAATTCGATTTTTCGGTTGACACGTGTACGCGTATATTACACGTTTATATATAAACGTACACCACCGTAGGAATCGTTGTAAAACTACGCGCGACCGCGGGAATAAATCGAAGAGTTTGTTAAGATTGTATCTATGTCGAGACAATTTCCTTAGGTAATAGCGCGTGGTTTATGCGCAGGAATAAAAATTCGGAAACCGTTACGAAACGGACGAGCGAACGCTCGGTAATTACAAATTACTCACGGCGCGCCGAAATACCTATCGGGCGGAAGAGAACGGCTCGTCGTGCCCGTTGAAAACCGTTGCCAAAAACATAGGCGTCGACTAGTCTTACGTATTGTATATCGTAATGAGTTACGCGGTCGGAAATATTTCGGAACAAGGCGGTTAATTTTTTTTTTTTTTTGATACCGAGTTCAATTTCGAAATGGCCGACCGTTGAACGCCGCCCGTGGTCAACGTCTCGCGGTAGGAAAAACGAAACGACGTTCGGTTTGTCGTTTGTCCAAATCGATCTTGAAAACGAAGAGGTACTCCGTCGTCGGACGTATCAAACACGTCTACATGATTAACGGGGACGAGAATTAACAGGAAATCCGGCTTTTAACGTGGACCGATCGGCGTTAACGCCGAGGCTAAGGAATCAGAGGTAGAATCGCGTAGACGGCGACGATAACGATATCGTCCGTAACGATAATCCGTCGGGGCACGCGATTTAAAAATAAGACGCCGAGAACTTTGAGAGTATTTTTCGCTTTCGACGCGAATGTTTTCCTAGATCGGTCGACGTTGGAACGACCCGTTGGGTACAATTGTATTCACTGCCGGCGATACAATGCCACCCTCCGCCCGTACGTAAGCATTTACGGTTTTCGACCTTTGTTCGTACGACGTGGTTACTCGTTATGATTATATATTCGCGGCGCTATATCGTCGTTACGTCTCGGCGACTGTACCGTCGCCCGAATGGTGGGTGGTGGTGGTGGGGAGAAGATTGATTTATCGCGTATGTTTTACGCGAACGCGAGTCGTACATACCGTACAATAGGAATGCGAAACTTGGGTGCCGACGGTATTTCGTCCTACCCACTATTACCATCTTACGTACACGGTACAGCCGAGTGAAAGATTTCCGACGATCGATCGCGCACAATAAATCGTCCGTTATTATTCGCCGACTTCGCGTCAGTGGTTTCTCCCGAAATACGCGTATTATATTATTAACGTCCCGCAATATTAATATTACTTTGTCGCGTAGTTTACCTAAACTCGGATAAATACTCGCGCGCAAACTTTTGCGGCGATACACCGACACGCGCACGCACGCGCGTATTATTAATACATACCGCGGTATAGTTAAATAACTCGATCGCGAGCAGCGGCGGCGCGTGTGTACTTTATAAATAAAATACACCGACGACGGGCGTTCGTTTTCGCGGTTGCGCGGCGGGACGGTGGTCGGGACGAGTGTCCGAAGAGAAACTGGGTCCCTCCTCCCCTACCCGATCGACGAGTCGCCGTGAATTCGTTAAACATAATTGACGGGAACGCGACGAAAAACCGGAACGTCGTTCGTACGCTTATAAATTACTACCGCGGTTATCGTCGCGTACGTAACGGACGGCCGAATGTTTTCTCGAACACTTTCCGTACGGCTCGACGCGACGTGCCCGCGCACCCGGCTAGAAATCGACGCCGTTCGCGGTTTTATACACGTAAGAACGTTCGATATTGGCGGTGATAAACCTACACGTAGCCGTTCAAACGTGGCGTTTAGCGTTTTTTTTTTTTTTAGGGATCGTAATGTACGCGAAACGAGCGCGGCAATTAACGTTCGCGTAAAACGCTATTACGGCGAAACGAATTCCCGATCAACGTAAAAACGTGCCGTTGAATAGTCCGCGCCGGGGTCGTTCAACGGTACCCGAGCAACCAACTAATACGGTGACGTATCTAATTCGATCAACACTAACAAAGACCGCATCGTAAAAGCCTTTTTTTACGGTCGTATTCCGTGCCGCCAAATTGTCCGACATAATTTCGTCGGTTACTTCGGGAATAAAACGTAATTCGGTTACGCGATTCGACTGTTCTTCGGGTTGTCGCGGGAACGGAATCGTACATTCGGCAAACTGAAACGAACGTTCAAACAACGTCCGTACCTCGTCGTTTCGTCGTTTCCGTCGGGACACCGATAATAACGTTTGTCCACGTGGACGGCGTAGAAGAAGATACGAACGGTATTATTATGCTATCGTTCGATTCGCAGTCCGGACGATGGGAACTATTCCGTCTTTGTGTTTTATTCGGACCGCGAAACGGCCGGTTTACGATACACGCCATAATTATACGCGTGCGTGTTCCGTAACGTTCGTTCCGGCGGCGGTGCCGATGATTTACGATTAACGTGTTGCCCGCAGTAAGTCCACTTACTGTGCCACCCTGTTTCGCGGGGTATCTAATCGTCGTCGTACACACGCGCGCGCCAGTACATAAACGCGCGTAAATCATCGTCCGGCGGTACGTACGTACACGCGGGTCACGTAAGCTTTCGAGAGAGGGTTTAACGGTCGTTAGTGGTGGGCAGGTAGACGAAACTCGGACTTTTAAAATAACTCGATGTAAACGTTTTTTATCGTTTCGTTTATCCGCCCGGGATCTGCGGGAATATACGGTACGTATTCGTTACGTCTGAACGGCGAGCGCGCGCGCGCGATTAAACGTAATAAACGTCTCGTCGGAAAACCGAATTACGACCAGCCGAGGCGTGTACGGCACCGCCTCGTGTAACAATGTCCGTGTCGTATACGGAAGAAAACGCGCCGAATAAATATCGCGGCCGTCGTTGCGATCGTGGAAAGTCCGACGGAATTAAATGTGCCGATAACGTGTTACAACCCGTACCCGGCCCTTATTATCGATCGACGTAATCCGATAAAAACACGCGCCACCGTCCACGTACACGCGCCTCTGTCGTAATTCATTTCACGCGTATACGTTATAACGTACGAGGGTCGCACGGAAAAGTGAGTCGGCCATAAGTTGAAACGTGCTAAGAAGAAACAACGAGTACCCGAAAGAATTATTTTACTCGACGAACAAATTACTACACTTTTCGTTTTCTCCGTACGCGTTAAACAATAATAATGTCTTGTCGAAAAAATACCCGTCCAGTTAGGGAACACGTTTGTGGCATTTTTTTAGGATCTTTAAGTTCACGGGCCCGAACGCACGAAAATCACAGGGTAACAAACGAGGCCCGTTGGAACCTAACCGAATCGTTTAAACGACGCCGTTCACGCGCCCAATGTTGTGTCAGTTGTTATTGATGTGCACAGTCTTCCCGCGCGGTGCTCATCGGTGATATCCGTTCGTGCCACTTTTCGATCGCTCGCCGTGAAATAATTCTTTCGACCACTACCCGGGAATTTGTAACGGTTCGTAATTCATTAACCGTAAAAATTAGATTTCTGAACGGAATTCAATATTAGACGATTTGGAGTGGGGCGTTCCCTAGCTGATCCAGGGAGGTTTTTCAACGGGAAATTTTTAAACTCGTACGGAGCTAAGAAAAGTGTGAGAACGCGTTAAACGATTACGTAGAAAAACGATTTTTTCGCGTACATTTTACTAATAAGATAATTTGTTTTTTAAACCGTAGTATTTTTTGACTTACTGCCGAATGCGACTTACTTTTTGATCGATTTTCGTAGCAAACCGTAACACGCGATTCGTCGCGAACGCTACGAAGGTATTTTTAAAACTCTCATAATTATTAATATTATTATCGCGTTAACGATGCCCCACACACACACACACACACATATATATGTATGTCGTTAGCACGGGCCGATTGCCAAGTTTTCGATTATTTTTACTCGTCATAATATTCGTAATATTATGTATATATAAATATACAGTGGCGTATTTACCAACTTTTATTGGGGGGTGTCATAATAATGAAATAATTTTAAAACACCAATATCATCGTACACTGATTTTATCAGAATTTTATAAATAGTTTTATGTTAAAAATAAATTAACGAATCGAAGAGACATTTTCGTTAAATGTTAAAATATTGTATTTCCTTCGTTATATTGACAACATAAACCAATTACCTACAGTTATATTATTGACAGGTTTACGGATTTTTAAACGTTCTTTGGAGAGGTGGAAATCCTAACAACCCCTGCCCATAAATACTTTATCGTATATATATTATTATTATTTAGCGCGCGACGGTAACATATATTTTTACACCGCAAAGTCGAAACTTTCCGGCCAATGGGCGAACGGATATTTTTGGATATTTCGAAGCGACATTACGCGTTGGGTTTTTCGATTCGGATTACCCGCGAACGTATAATCGGTTCGCTGTTTCGCGCGATTCTTCGAATATTTATTAGCGCGGTGACAAACTATATCTAAATCGGTGGCTTATCCCCGACGAGTTATTCTTAATTTTTCCCAGTATTGTTTCATTAAACGTAAGCTACACGTCAATTAACGAAACTCCGGTAAATTTGTTGACGTATTGAACACGTATTGGGTTCGTATTTCGTAATTCGCGCATAAATACGAGGCTTATCGTGTTCGTCGATTTCGCTATACTAATCCGTATCGGTTTTCGATCGCAATTTATCGTTTAATTCCACATAATGACGCGACTCTAAAACGACCCACACTCTCCGTCGCGACTTTTCGTTTCGTCCGCTTTTTTACGAATTAAAAATTGTATATTAATCGTACTACGAAATCCAATTAGCTAATGCGTAAAATTGTCGTCTACGATAGAAATTACGTTTTATTGATGTGCCTACGATTCGCGAATGAAAATTTTAACGAATATACATAAACACTGTATAATTAAACGTTATAAAAGAAGCGTCGTCGGTGGTAACATCAAACGATTACGTTCACAGTGTATACCGCGCGCTAATCCTTTATAATGAGTATCCCGACGAACCATCAAACGTGTACGTTCGTTTCGACGAGACGATTTTTTAGCGCGTCCATACGCGACGTGAGACAGGAACGATTCGAAGCCGAATAGATCTTCGACGAAATACAGTAATTGACGCGGCGAACGAAATAGTTCACACGTATCGTCGTCGTCGTCGTACGGTAATTGTAACAGTTTTACGGGAAAGACGGCGGAATTTCGTGAAAAATTTTCGACGGTACGCGACGTTCAAAATGGAGCGGTCGCGAGTTGTTTACAATTTCGACGTCCAATTTCGAAAACTATTTTGGGCCTATTCGGCGTACACACGGTCCATTATGAAAGTAACGCGCGTGATTTTATTGTGACGCGGCTATCCGTCGCGGCGGTGTAAAACCGGTCGGAAAATGTGATGGAGGGTCTGCCCTTCCAACGAAACCAGTCGCCAGTTTATGCCGAGCAGTCAGGTATGGTAGGACGTGCCTTCGCGTCGAGTCTGTTATTCGACTTTGTAACACGGCGCAACGGAATTTGAACATCGATACGCCATTAAGTTTGATGCGCGGCTTGAAAAGGATGCGACCGAAACATTCCAGATGCTTTAAAAGGCCTTCAAGGACGATCGCGTTTCAAGGTCACTGTCTGAAAGGTGGCACAAAACGTTCAAGAAGTGCCGGGGAGGAGATCGCCCCGATGAACTGGACGCCCAACAACAGCCAGAACCGACGAAAACGTGAATCGTGTGCGCTCCGACCGCCTATTGAGCATCCGGCAAATCGCCGACACCTTTAAACGTGTCCACATTAGTGATACATGGGATAGTGTCTAAGGATCTGCAAATACGCAAGATCTGCGCGAAGCTTGTGCTGAACATGTTGACGGAAGGCCAGTAAGAACTTCGAGTTTCGAAGTTGCCTGCCTCCCCTCCCCCCAGTCACACAGCTTTCGTCGTTATCAACTTCTTGGCCCGTAGCAATACTCCGGTGGTCCCCCAGCCATCTGTCAGTCTCGACTTGACTCCGTGTGATTTTTTTTTTGGTTTTCGTGACTGAAGAGAGTGAGAGAGAGAGAGCTGAAAGAATGCATCCAAAAGCGTGTTACAACGTTCCTAAGATACATTTCCGTTGAGGAATTTTAGGGTGCTTTCCAGGCCTAGTAGACACGTCTCCGCAAGTATATTGACGCCGGGGTAGGGGAGAGTAATTTGAAGAATTTTAAGCAAATAAATAATTCTATTTTTCTCAGAAAATGGGCATTTTTTTATAACGAACCATGTATATATATATATATATATATATATATGTATTTCTTGGGGATTGAGCATTTGGCGCCAGGAACGTTTTCTTTTCTGCTAGTAAATAACGAATTCTTATAAGAACCGCGTTTATTGTGTTTTCTTAAATAAACTATATACCATCGTGGGTGTTTCGAAATCTATATATATATCGAGTGTTTAGCGCGAGTGTTTCCGTAACGCAATATTGGATTACGAACCAATATATAAGCGACAGTGTGCGCGCGCGCGTGCGTATTGTCTTTTAATTTCGATCTAATGGGTTGGTTGTGAACGAGAAACGAGGACCGTTGTCTTTTGTGTGCGCGCGCGTACGTTAAAAATCCGTATCGGCGTAGTAGTCGCGTTACGAATTGTCATTACATTTCGGTCGTTTTTGTCTTTCAACGTACCGAACGCCGTCGCCGCCGCTTTTGTGTCTTCTCGTTTTTATCGTCCCTCTATTCAAAGTGGGTCTATCCCGTTTATGTTACGTCCCGCTGTTTATCTCGACGTTTATCGGGAAGTAATTGTAGATCGATTTTCATTTCGAAAGTACTTTTTCTCGAAAACGACCCCCTTTCACCTACACACACACACACACACACACACACACAAACGCGCACATATAAAAAACTGAATTTGGGCGAATTAAATTTTATTCACGACGAGAGACATCTCGAAAAGTAGTTGTCGAATAATTCTATGGCGGATCCTCGTCGTATGTGGAAAACGCGTTTATGTATTATCACCCGAAATTATGTTTGAAAAAAGTTCGAAATATTTGTGTAAAAATAAAAACTCTCAAATTGAACGCGAACAAGAGCGTAAAATTTGTGCGCAAAAGTGGAAAAAAAGTAATTCGAAAGTCGGCAACCGGCGGCGTGAAATATATTTCGAATGTTTCCAAAATCGATTCTTTTCAAAACCATTATCGCGTATTATATAAATTAATTAAAAGAAACGTCCGAAACGATCGCGTCGGTCGAAAAATGGAACTAGCAACGGGTTGCCGTGAATAGTCGGTTCGAGTGGATCACTTGATCGGGTATAGTTAGGGTTGTGTTTTAAATTCGAAATAAACGGGTAAATAATAATCGTATTGGAAAAACGACTCGTCGTCGTTAATTTTCTCGCGATTTGATCGTTTCGTTTTTTTTTTTTTTTTTTTAATTACTCTCGAGTGAATTACCGGAAAAGTCGACAAACGTGTGAAACAAAGTAACCGACTAAATAAAATACGAAACGTAACTCGTGTGGACGTCTCGTCCGAACGAGATAAAACGTCCGTTAGAAAAAACACAGCGGAAAACAAAAATTAAAGTGTTCGAAAATACGTATTTCGCCCCGGTCGGAATTCTCGAAATAAAAACAATTTTCGCGTCATGTTTTAGGTCGTTTTATATTTCCTGCCCTAAGTATAGCGAATCGTTACGTTAATAGGGACCGAGCGTACAATAATAATTAATACCCGACGCCGACGGTAGTGCACTCGAATTGCCTATTCGTAACGCCGTTCCGCGTGTTATACATTTTAGTCGCCGGTACTTAAAACAATTAATGACTATGCAAATGTATCGATCGAAATTACTTATTATATATGTATATATAAAGTGTCGTCATCTGACGTTGGTTTCCGTACGTATTTAACTTGTATTTTTTTTTTTTTTAAATAAATGTTTCGTCTATATTAAGACATATATAAATATATAACGCGGCTCGCCGTATTTATTAAATAAAAACAAAAACTCGGACGTTTCGAAGCCCTTTATAATGAAATTTCTAACTTCGTTACGGAGTACGAGACAATCCCAGTATGAAAAAGTTTCGTACAAATACGAAACGAAAAAAAAATAGCCAAGTAGAACGTTTTCGAAGCGAGAAATCATTAAGTACAAAAAGGTTCTTTTGGCCTGTATTCAGCGCGCGTCCGTCCCGAAAATGTTCTATTATTGCGCGTCGCGAATCGTTCTCAAAGCGAATCGTCGTATATCTGGTACGGATACGCGCGCAATTGCCGCGAAGCTAAAAATTCGACGAAATAACGGAATATCGGGCCCGTTGTTCGTTGTGCACGAACGTGTCCGTACGTATTCCGTACGAACGTATCCGCGCAACTGTTCGCATTTTTCGCTTGTTTGCAGACGGTCTCGGTAACCGTGTCCGTGATGACGCTGACGTCGATTTCCATCGACCGCTGGTACGCCATTTGCCATCCGCTGAAATTCAAATCGACCACCGGACGCGCCAGGACGGCCATCATTATCATATGGATCCTGGGACTCGCCTCGGGTAAGCGAATTACGCGGAAAATTCATTTTCAGCGAACGCGGTAACCATTGTACGTGCCGCCGAGATCCGAAGAATCGCCATTTTTTTTTAATAAGAATTTTTCTTTTCCTACCCCGGCGTACTTCGTATTTTCTTTTTCGCGTTGTGTTCTTGTTTCATTACGACTACTAGAACGTCGTTCTGCCGCGCGACTTTTGTCTTTCGGACGGTTTTTTGTTCGTTCGATTTTCTCGTAACACTATATTAAAAAAAAAAAAAAAAACGATCTAATAAAGAAATTTTCGTTTAGCGCGTTTTTTTTGTTTATCAAACGCGTAAGTCGTCGATTTTCTACGATTCCGTCGTATTCCACGAGGAAAAGTCGATTATTCATCGTTACCGGCGATAGGCGACCGTAGAATTTAAACGAACTCGGAAAATCGTTTGGAAAAAAAACACTACGTCGGCTAAACGTAACAGTCGCGTTCGCCCGAATCGTTCCTCCAAAAATATTCCAATTTCCGTGTAAGAGCGATTCGACGCGCAATGTATGTCGATTACGTAAGACCGTAAGACTACTATCGAATAGACGAACAATAAGTTCGCCCGTGTCCAACGTCCCGTTCGAGTATTAGTCGTTAATTAAAACGCGGAGTTTCGGACCTTGATCGTTGTATTATTCAAAAACGAAAACGACGAAAAACGGACCAAGTCCCGCGGCCGGTGAACGAAAATCGTACAATATCCGATAACGGAGTAATAAACCGTTTCATCAATTCTCCAGTAAATGCCGCGTATAACCTGTATAACTCGCGCGATTTCGTAAGATGTCCGGAGCGCCGGTATAGGCTTTGCGGAAAACAGGTCGGCGCGGAACACGCGATAAACCGAGACGACATCGAACGGGAATTCGATTACGGCGATAATCGATCAAACGAACGGCCGCCCCGATTAAATATAATTATATTTGCGGAAGATATTATACGGGAGCGCGCGCGCGCGCGTGTGTGTATGTGATTGGCGGATTATTCGGTTAGACCGATCGTCTGTTTGGACGATCGAGTATTTTATTCGACCGGGTACGAACATTGTTCCGTCGTGCGCGCGCGCCGATACAATTTTCGCGTACGTATACCGCCGCGGGCGTTCGGTTAAAACCGAACGATTCGACTACGCAGATGATAAACTGTACGCGCGTAGGTGGCAACGTCGTAGTTTTCAATACTGTGTAGTTAATCGGAAATAAACGGGGAAAAAAAAATCGCGCGCGGTCGGGTCGCTTAGTTTTAATCGAACGGCGAATTTTACGCGCGTCCCGATAATATATAAAATTGTCACGTATAGTCCGAAACAATCGTCGCACTCGCGTTAGTTTATCGAAACAAAAAAAAAAACGACCGATTGTTTCGAAAAATTCTCCCGTACGTCGCACTCTCGTCCCAACGACGACGAGAACACCGCCGTCCGCCCAAGTCGTATTTCTATTATTCTCATACATACGTAAACGAATCGACGGCGTACGCGAAAATATCGTAAACAACGTCGTTATTACGGTAGCCAAAATCCGTTCGGGTATTTCGTCAACGGTGCCCGTGTGCGTTTCTCGCCATTAACCGTCGTCGTCCCGTCGGGCGCCACGTTCACGTCGCGCGCGTTATCGTCGTAGGCGTGTCCGCGCAAAGTTTTTTTTAAACGCGTCTATACGGCCCGCCCGTTCCGCCAACGGCCACGTCCTCGGCGCCGCGTTCCGAAGCGACATTCGTTTACGCGACACCCGCGTACCGGCGTCGTTTCGATCATTATAACGCCTATAACCGACGTCCGGACTGTGACGCAGCGTCTCGTTTAGAACCGACCACCCCGGAGTAATTAGGCTCGTTCGAACGAACTTTTTTCAATAGCGGCGTCATAACGAGCGTGCTTGTTGCGCGCGCGCGCGTTTTATGCCAAATTACCGTTCGCCCGAAACCGTGTACCGCGTATTACTGAACCGAATCACGAGGAGGATTCGATTAAACGCTCCCATACACGCTCTATATACTCAGTCCCGTCGTACCAATCGTCCGAAAAATCCGGGTCAGTAGTGCCTGTCCTGGTACGCGACCGTATCAACCCGACACTTAAACGTCCATTTTCACAATATACGAATCCTTTATAACGGAAATATACTCGCGTAGTTTATCCGAATCGAAATACGAATTCGTAGCTATGTATATATTGGATACGCGAAAAAAAAAACTCACGTTATTCCGTACCCGTTTGAAAAGATTTCAAAATTCGTAGATTTTGTCGAGATTAAACGTTACGCTTTGTTGTAATCAGGCCGATGTGCCGGTTTTCCAACGGGATGCCTTCCCATACCCGGACGTGTGTCGCTTTGTCGCGTTGTATTTCGAAATGAAAAAACTATATACGTATCACTAGCCGTGACGTGATTAAAAATTGTAAATATGTTTCGCGGAAAACAATGGTGGAGCGTATTCCCGCGTCTCGTAAATACCGCGTAACCGAACGTATAAGCGCTCGCGTTAATCAACGAACACGGTTAACTTGTTGAACATTACGTTCCGGAAAACTTCGCACGTCAAATGTAAGTACGAAATTGATTTCGTATATATATATATATTCGATGGCGTGTCGCGTTGTATATATGCGTGGTTCCGTACTGGAAACGCGTAAGTTACGAATTATTTTTGACTCGAACGCGGTACGTTTTTAAACGCGTTTGTTTACGTTTCGGTGGTGGGATTGGGTGGGGGAGACCATAGCGAAAAAATCGAGCGTCGTTGACGTAATATACGATACGAGTTTGATTACGAAACAAATTATTAATTTCGGCGGTTTTTCCTCCTATCTACGGTGTTTGCGTAATTACGTTTATCCGTACACGTTCGTTTGCATACATTAAGCGCAAAAGTGGCGAATCGAAATGACCGTCCCCGAGTGCGGGGGACAATACGCGTAATTACGATACAACCCCCTGAATATTGGCGGAGCGACGTGGGGGTTTTTTTTTTTTTTTTTTTTGGTAA
>JAIPRN010003897.1:0-18216 GCA_025469175.1 Geopemphigus sp. TES_GeoC_2020 | reverse complement strand
CGGACCCTGCGCGCAATTTGTGTACTACCTTTCGTTCGCCGGAAAATCGTGAATATATTCCTTACCGTTTATGTACGGTAAATTTTCAACCGGGTAATATCGACAGTCGGGTATCAATAACAGATACCGGCAACCGTATTTAGGTTTATACGTTTACATTTTTTTCGGTAAATAGACGTATTCCGCGTCGCGCCGAATCATCACGTCGGTTACAACCGGGAATACGCGAATTACGATAGTTTCCCGAATCGGCGGCGGCGGTACGCGTGCGTTTACATTCCCGAAACCGAATCATTATTCGGGCGGCGCACGAACACCAAATTTGTCGGGACACGTCGGTTGTTTACCGTACGCGTCGTTTTCGATAGGGGTACGTAGTATTTTTGTCGTGGCGAATGACGCGACCGTACGCGTTTACATTCCGTAACCAAGAGACGCGGCGTAACGATATAGTAGTTTCCGGGGTAGAGAAATTTGACCGGATACGCTAATAGGGAATATTAAACGTACGCCGTAGTTTTATTACCAGCCGAAAATGTCGTTTTTAACGCCGTCAAGCAACGGCGTAATTTACTTACGCGCGCTTAAGTAATCATTCTACTTTTGTACGTTCGAACCGGTTTCGCTAAAGTTATACAAATTACGTTATCGTCGTTATTAAAACATATTTTATACGCGCGAAAGCTTTTAAAACTTTCCGCGAACAGTTTACAAGCTAAACGTATACGCGGCTTCCGACAGTTCGAATCAATATTTCGTCATCCGTATAGAAATCGGGCGTGATTGTGTTTCGGTTATCGATAGCGATCGTTTCATTATAAACATTTTAATAAATTCCTAAACGTAAAAATGTCGTTTCAAAAGCGATCGCCGGTAAGCGCGTTATTTAACTCGAATCGATGAACTATCCGCGCGGTAGTAATAAAGAACGAGAACTAAATCGCTACGTAGGTCGTTATCGATCAACCGATAAAACGTTCCAAGAATTTATTTCTCGTTATACGGATGGGCAATTCCTTATATATATATATATCGATATATCCACTTATAACTTAAAATATATACGCTATTTAGGGTAACAAATTATGTATAGTTATTAGATTTGGATAATTTGAAACGACGATCCTCGTTAGCCGCACAATACCGAAAATTGTGTACATCTGTTATTATACGATAACGGTAACGAAACGACGACGAAAATACTGTTTGAAATCAGTTTAAACGTACGGTGGATACGGTAGGCTTTTGTCGATGACATTTCGGACGAAAATTCTACCTTTTCCGTTTTACGCGATTACGGTTCGTCTATCGGAATCCGTCCGTATTGTGTAAACATATACCGTGCACGATACCGTTCGTTTAAACGGTCGCGTAGGAAATGTAATCATTTTCGCGTTGTTCCTTCGGATATAACGTGTAATTAATATACCTTCGAATTGTGCCGACGAAATTTGGTACCGAAAAAATAATCAGCAAACACGTCGACGTAAATATACGCGCGTTTCGAATACAATTCCAAGTTCCCGTAACTACGGTTTTTTACGTAACGACACGGTAAATACATTCGTTTGAACAAATATAACGAACTAAACATACGAGATTGGTAACGGATCTAAATGTGTACGTAATTATATACGAACGTACCGTAAACGAAACGCACGGTCGTACATTTTTATAAAAATCATTTGTCGCCGGACGCGCCAATTACGCGCGGTTATTATAAAAGCTCGACGTACATGTTTTCGACGGTTGATGGTATATCATTGGCCGTATTGCTCGACGCACTTTAAAAACCGCCCGAAACAATTATTCACGATTGTTTCCGGTACAAAGGGCCAGTTCTCGCGTTCGTGTTTTCTCGAACGGAACCCAAAACCGTGCTACTATCTGTACACGGCCAAACAGCGCGCCTAATTATGCCGGGGGAATTATAGCGGCCGGTTTCCCTTTTTTTGTTTAATATGGATCGGTGTCTGGACGTTACGAGCCGGTGGAAAACATTCGTTTTCGTTAAATCTAAGCCGGAAATATCGCGGGACAGCGCTATTAACTTAGTAGCGAAACACGACGGTGGTATGAGGCGAAACAGTGGTCGTATGTCAGGGGGAGAACAGTCCGTGTCATTTAGCTAGCCCGCGTCCGTTTTCCCAAGTCCGGTACTCGCGACGCCCCTCGGACGTTGGGTTATGCGGCACGGCGAGTGTCGAGCTCTCCGGTAAACGGTTTTACACGCGTGACCGCGACCGGAATAACCGACACGAAAAAGAAAAACCGGGAGCGACGGAATTGAGAGCGGAACGTTAAAAACGACGAAAGAGCCACGAAACGTCGAAACGTTCCCGTTTTAATTTAAACGAAATAATCGTCTTCCGAAAATGCCGCTTTATTGTATTTTGAATCGATTATATTGTGTTTACGCGCAACCGTATACGGTTAAACGTCACGAACCGACGCGACAACCAACAACTGATATTGTGTAACGACGTAAACGACGTCGTCACGGATATTGTTACGTACGTTTTCTTTTTGCCATCGCACTTCGGATATTGGCGATAATCGTTTAATTTTCGTACTACCGAGGAGAGCCGACGATACTGTTATGGACGTCTCCACAACAAAAATTATGTAAAGAAAATAGACAACAAATAGCTGAATTAACATACACTATATTTATTAAACATTCACCGCGAAACGGAATTAATTATGTCTAATACTAAATATTACGGAAGGTCTGATCGATGCTCTGACAAACACCACACACTCGATGCTCTGCAAATATCACACTAACTAGATTTTCTGAGACGAGGCACTATCGAAAGTTACCAAGGATTTCTTGGTACTTCGAATTGTTTGTTCATAATGCTCGATAGTGTTTAATAATTTCTATATAATAAAATATAATTATAATCGTTTCGTTATAAGAACGTTTACAATTATTATATAGAAACAACTATAATCAAAACGTCATAAAAACGTTTACAATTATATACAACTATATTATAGGCGATAATCATTTCCACATAATAATGTTCATAACAATACGTCGACGAACAGCGTCGGGTCGGCGGCGTTTGTCGCGTACGCGCTCGGGCTGGTCGGCGAGTATAGAGAGTCGACGATTTCGTTTTATCGATTTCCGGCCACCGGACTGTATATCCGGTAAAGAGCGTACGTTCGATAAGCTCACACGTGGCTTATTACCCGATACGATTTTCGTACATTTTCGTACACGTTCGTTACACGGTAACGAATATGATCGGCCAGCGGTTAACGCGTAGCGTACACCGCGCGTGTAGAATGACGACGAAAAAGACGAAAACTCCGTGCCCGGCAAAAACCGTGTCGGATGGGAACGCGCGTCGCGGTTTGTCGACCACGACGACCAACAACCGGTGGAGGATGAGGAGCTCTGTCGACGGCCGTTCGTAAACAATTCTCGTCGCCACCTATGCCGTGAAATTCGTTTAAACAATCTAATAAACGACGACAGGAAACCATTCGATTTAACAATCGTCGTTTCTTCGTTCGAGCCTTGTGGAAACGTCGTTCGCGTTTATTTCCAGTAATAACCGGTATCGCCGTTAACGTGGCGCCCGGATGGACCTGCCCCCGACAAGTCGGCCCTATAATCGTTTAATTCGTAAGGCGCCTCGTACGTGGACAGTTCGCGCGCGCCCGGTAGATCGCGATTTGTCACGGCGAACGTTCGCGAAATGTTCTTCGCTCGTCGATCCAAATCGTTCCGCGGCGCGCCGACGCACCCAAATTGCCTGCCACAAGCGCCGTGTACGACGTTCGTGGGCGGAGTTGGAAAATACCGGGCGCCGTAAATACGCGGATTACGGCGTGTTTGAACTGTTAACAAAATTGTACGACGGAATCCCGTCTACCGAAAAACCGTTCGACGCGTATACGTTTTATATTCGATTAATTCCTTCGCACTATTTAGGGTACATATTGGACCGATAGAAATAAAATACGGCGCTACGTATTCGGTCGTCCGTTTCGATATAAACGATTTTCGGAATAAAAAATTGTCGGCGTTTGTAATCGCGAATTAAACGTCGTGCGTTTAGCGTTTTAAACACAAATGAGTCGACGATTTATTATTGAGCGCGGTAGCGTCGATTTTTGCGTCCGGCGTTTGACAGCCAAACTTAACGTTACGGTAATTTCGAATTTACCGGATTTCCTATTAAGAGCCGTTCCGAACTACGAATAAATTTATTATTATTCGCAATTTTCAATCTCGAATACTTATCCGAACCTCGATATTCGTAAACACTAATTCTAATATTATTGGGCAGCTTCGTAATGGGGAGACTTCACGAACATATCGCGACGTCGATTATCTCCAATAACGTACGCCGTCGACGGCGTATAGCGCTCGGCAATAAAACGCGGAATTTGTACATATTGTACATATTATATGCTATTTCGATCGACGATTAAAGCGATATTTGTGCGGTTCCGTGAAATACGAAAACATCGAAAAAAGTAAACGAACGGACGAAACGCCTTAGAAATCGAACCAAAATTCTGTGGAAACCTTACACAAGTGTGTCGAATTACGTAATCTATTCAGTATCTGCGAAATTCCCGATACACGTTTATACTCTTTTCGAATTACATCTTACCGTTTTTATTTATTTAACGGACAATGTTTTCGTTGAATATTTTTCGATTCGTTTACGGATACGGAATTGTGCGTATAGAACGGCGTTTAGATGCGCCGTTACTGATAATAACCGACGAACAAAAATCGCAAATTTTTGATTACGTTACAATAATCGGAACGTACGGTAAAAAAATGATTCCTTTTAAAAATCGCCGTTGCTTAAATTATAATTTACTTACATAATAATTGGCGTAACCTTAACATTTCCCCTCGAATACATACATTTCGTAACATTTATCGACAACGTTTTGATCAAACATAGAATAACATAACGCGTATAATTTATATCTTGAATAACGTGGTTAAATTTATTTCCGTCTATATACTGACGTATAATATTCGAGTTTATATTTGTTATTTGTGCGAAATCACAATTTTTAACATTTTTCCCATAGCGCTGGCGCGTGTTTTCCCGAAATGAATACTCGAGAAAAATATATTATTTAAAGTCGCGTATATTTTGATTAATTAATTCTTCGAGTTTCGAACGCCGTTAAATAAACGTTCGTACGACGATACGTACTCGACGCGCTCCCCGAACGAATAAACAATAATACTTTATTAAACGAATCGAACGGCGTAATATATCGTCGAATTTTACAATTTCGATTTGGTTAAAATAATAAGACGGGAAATAAATAATAAACTAATAAATAAACTTTACGAAACTAAAAAGTTTATTCCTTCCGTTGGTTTTGTACGCACGAAATAAGTTTTAACAATATTTTTGTTGGAACGAAAAAACGAAGCCTATATTTCTATAAAAAAAGTTTCGATTTTTAATCGGTTTAGAAATACGGTTCCTAAATGATATAATTGTCTTAAATTATATATATATATTTATTTATTTATTTATTATTTCGTCGGCGTTCGATTTTCGGTTGTCCCGAGTTTTCCTTTTTTGACACACAAAC
This sequence comes from Geopemphigus sp. TES_GeoC_2020, assembly GCA_025469175.1. Lineage (NCBI taxonomy): Eukaryota > Metazoa > Arthropoda > Insecta > Hemiptera > Aphididae > Geopemphigus > Geopemphigus sp. TES_GeoC_2020. Next base: position 12,624 of record JAIPRN010003897.1, on the reverse strand, counting down.
ATCATTCAGCAATTAATTATCCCCGACGTTCCCTTAGTTACAGGTATACTCAAGATAAATATATAGAAGAGCGCACTTTGTGTTTCTCAGTATTCTGAAATGTTTGCAACAAACTTCAAAAGGATCGGTTCAACTTCTTACCGTGTATTTTTAACAAAGATTATTATTTTAATTCGCGAAAACGTAATAATAATAATTACCGCCGTCTATCGACAAATTCGCGAATTAAAATTCCTTTAGCCATCTCACAAGCGCTACGTAAAACGGAAATAATTGGTTTTACGGATTCGTAAATGGAGTATAGAACGTAATAAAAAATGTACGAACGTTTCCGTAGAGAAATCGCGTAAATTGTGTATTGTTTTCGACGCGAAAATATTTATCGTTTCAATTAATATAGAAACAACGATGACGATTATTATTAACGATCCGAGAATCTTCGAGCTGGCATATTCACGCGCGAGAGAATTCATCGTATTAGGCGAAATCGTATACGACGAGGTAATTTTTCACAAACACTGGCGGTTTTTCGCAAAAACTGTACGTAATCGATAATTTTGGTTTTAATAGGAAACGTAATTTCGTAACGAAATACGATTTAGCCCGCGACCTAAAACGCGATAAAAATATTAACGAACAAATATCAGCGAAACAAATAAAATTCCCGTTTTCGCGTCAGAATCGTGTTTCTTAACGGTCGTTATTTTTTCAATTCAAGCCGGTTGTCCGCGGCGTTCGCGAAATGAATACCACGCCGATAAGTCATTCCGTTCACGCGCATACCTCGTCTGATGGCGAGAGAACGCGGCGTAGTTTGGACGAACCACCGCCGCCACCGTCATTGTTACCGACACCCGTTAGCTAGCGGCGGTGACGCGCGACGTTCAACACCCATCATCCGCCGCCACCCGTCGCCCTCGACGAATTATCGATAAAACGGGATAGACGGGAAGTTATAGATGAGAAATTCGACGTTTTCGATAGCGCCTTCGAACCGTTCCCGAGTCCAGTGACAAATGGTTTTCCGATCTCCGCTGACGAATACCTAGCCCCCTCCCCGCATGCTACGACGTATACCCATCTCTTTCCCAACATTCGTTCAGCGCATCTCGAACAGTTGTCGTACCGTATCGTACAGCTTCCAACACCGTTCGTTTTCGTTCATTTGTTCCTCCGTTCGTTGCGAATCGAAAATCATTCGTCGTACCTCGGAGCCGCCCGCGAACGCCGAACGGACTCGATTATAAAAAAACAAAAAACGTTTTACCCGATATCGCGAAATAACGGGCTCCCGTAAACGTTATGTCTAAGTAATTAGCCGGGAGCGATCCTAAGAGAGATATAATTGCACCCTTAAACCACCTCGATAGTTTCCAAAGTCTAGTAGTTTATCATTTAAGTAACTTCACCGTCGCTCACCCGCCGCAGCTGCCTCTCTTAATGATCAAATGGCCCCAAAATAAAGGTACTTCCGTATTTTATATGATACAACCGACAACTATGAGCGGCGTTATACGAATAGAATTGTTACGACCGTAACGATCACGTACGATTCATTTTATTATGTTTTTGAACGACGCGTACGCGTTTCCAACAATATTTCACTTCAATCGATAATAACCGCGAGAATTATCGTAGTATTATTATAAGAGAATTTGTTTTTGGTTTTGGCGACGAATCAAAATCTAGCTTTCGGACGAACTACAGCGACAAGCGGGCCACCATTTACGGAATATTCGCTGTACAGTTACGCGTCCGCTGATTTTCGGCGTATTCTGGATCGAATTTGAAAAACTTAACGGCCATACGAAAATAACAACAATTTTCGTTATTAAATCGTTCGTGCCTCGTAATGCATTAGGCTATTTATACGTATCAAAGTACTTTTACGTATATATGACGTAATGTAAGTAATATCGTACTCGTTAATTATTGTAAACATGTAGGGACGATAATAGTTAGATTATAAAACGTTAGTTTAACGACGTTTACGAAATCCGACGAAATTTTAATTAACGACGTTAGTTTATATTTTTAATCGCGGACACAATTACGTAACGAACGGAATAATACGTCGATAAACGTGCTCGTTGTTCGGACGTTTACGTACGAGCCCTCAATATCGGTTATTTTTAATTACGTCCGTTCGCGGTAATTGTACGGGCTATATATCACGAGTATTTATAAATTGTTTTATCGGGCTGTACCGAAGCGACACGGACCGTACGAAGTTCACGGGTACAACGATTTCAGTGGTTCGGTAACATATTGCGTAATCGTTCGACGTCCGCATTCCGTCAGGTATTTAACCGAAAAATCGTTGGAGAATAAAAATGGGCGATTAATATAAATCATTGGCGGCGACGGCCGTAACCGAAACGTCGAAGACAACGGTATCGGGCACCGAACGTCCCCATAATACGTAAATTATATTTCGCGTATTACGGTACAGTAATAACAAATAAATAAATACGGTAAACGGTTTTTGGACACCGACCAACGTGAACTACGTTCACGCCCGCATTACCTGAAAAGACTGGCAGCGTTCACAAATCGTCGCTGTTACCACCCGAATTATTAAAAACGAAAAATAAGATTATATACGGTACGATAGGTAAATTATCGAAACGCTATCACGTTGATACGCGTTACGTGATTTTCGAAAATATTTGGTTTTGAGTTTCGAGCAACGTCTTATTACGTTTACCCTTCCGTCACGATTGTAGCGAACCTGAATTGTAATAATTACAGTAACGTAGCGTTATGCGACTTACGTCGGAGTATTTGTAAAGTCGTCGTGTTCAAAAGAAAGTTAAACGCCAGCCACTGCGTACGTCGTCGCGTTTAAATTCCGCAGCGAACCTAAACGTTTCGGAAAATTGATTACGCTTAGATCGAACGCGTAATGACCGACGGGCAGGTTGCCGCCGGTCAAGTTACGTAAACCCTCAAACATAATAGTACACGGGAAATAGAATAAGTTTTCGACACAATTGGCCGAAAGTTGCTAACGTTTTCTTTGTAAGCAAATATTGTCGCGCGATAATGAAGATAAACTCGCTTTCCGTGTTCATTGACGCGTACGTGCTAAAATGTTTTTTGTTTAAAAACGGTTTAATAATATAAATTTATTTTTACTAAAAAATAAATTGTTTCGCTTATTTTCGTTTCGAGACACGGCGATTTTTTAATCTTCTTTAAACGAAAACCAATATTTGTAATTTCATATTTCGACGCGTAACGTTGTTCTTGAAATATTGTTACGCGTAATCGACAACGCGTAACGTTGAAAAAAAAACCTTCCGCTCGTTATAGTAATTATTATTTTTTTTACGTTATGATTTCATTTTCAGACAAAAATATCGCGGAGAGACGACGAACGCTTAATATCGAAGTTTCCTGCGCAGTTTTTCCCGGACAACTTTTGGAACAAACCTAGAAATCCGAGTCGCCACCGTTAAATCAACATAAAAAGTATCGTCCGAAAAATAGTGTCGAATTCGTTCGTAAGTACGTAATTACTCGAAACGTAAATGTTTAAAACGGAAAACCACGCATACACGGACCTGTTTCGCGAGAGTGTAGCACGTTATCGAAACCACCCTGTATACGACGTTTCCGTATATTTACGTATCCGGCCGATTCATTTCGTCGTTTTAATTTTCCCTAGACCGTCGCTCAAGAGTCCGGTTGTCTACGTAGTTGGCTTATTGTTTACGAGGCACGTAGATGGACCAGTTCACGTTTAATTACGTACGGATTTCAACTCGATTACGGTACGGTTTTTACGAAACCACGCCACCTATAACGGTGAATCACCGACACGATTAAACGCGGGCCAAAATATACTAGCGCGCCGTATTTTGCCCCGCCGTCTCTCCACCCTACGTTTAATATTTAATTATTACGACCAAGCGACGCGAACAAACGTTCCGCGCTTAGAACGCAATACCAAAATTAATTGCCTCGTCACCGAAATATCGCGAATAAAAAAATGACGATCGATTAAAATTGTACAGTTAGCTCGTAGAAATCTGGCGACGGACGTTAATAACGGAAATTGCGGGAAAAAATCCGTTACACCTACGGGGGGGACGTTCCGACGTTAAATAATGAACGACGTATTCCAGCCGGCGACAATGTGCGTAGGTACGATTAACGCGTAACCATTTACGAAACGTACTATCGTGTTGACGATATCCGTCGAACGCGATAATACTTCCCGCGGAATCCGTCTTCGGTTAGGGAACGTTACGCGGCGTTATTTTAAACGTGTTTCTTTTAGATATTTGACGACGACTCGATGGAACCTATTCGTGAAATATACGTATAGTCGATTCGACGGAATCCGAATTACTCGAATTGTCGAGAACTACACGTAATTTTTGGGTTTATATATATATGAACGATTAGATGGATGAGTGGGGCTGACAAGGAAAGATAGGATAAGAAATGAATATGTAAGGAGAAGCATAAGAGTAACGTCGATAGATGAGATAGACTTAGATGGTTTGGGCATGTTATGAGGAGAGAAGAGTCGGAAGCAGTAAGAACTGTTATGGAAATGAATATTGAAGGAAGAAGAGGAAGACCAAAGACGAAGTGGGTGTAAACGATCGAAGAAGATATGAGGACTGCTGGTGTGTGCGTGGAGAATGTGGAAGATCGAGCCAAACGGAGATTTAGGACGATGGTGGCCGACCCCAAATAGATGGGATAAAGGGGAGAGAGATGATGATGATGACGATATATATATATATAAACGCGTTAATATTTTATGTAACGTTCACTTAAAGCCAGGCGTGTAGGCGACGAAAATGAAAATGAACTGTTATCGAATGTACGTGCCACGGGATTAATTAAACGCTTGTTTTGGGTAATCGATCGAGCGACTACGAACGTATCGTTTAAATATACGCGTAGGCCGCGCAACGCGCGCCGTTTTTTAATACCGAATCGAATTCCGTAACGGATTATTAAACGCGTGTTGCCAACGGCCGTAATGCATTCGTGGCTGCCGATAGTTGAATATATATTTTACCGCGTAAACTCGCGCGTACGTATAATTAGTGTTTGTGGATCAAGTGGACTAAATCCGGTAGTCGACAAATTTTACGAATTCAACCCGTTCGATAACTGATCATTTAAGAGCGACTAATAATAATAATAATAATAATACGTATTAAGCGTCGGGCAAACTCCGATATTAAAATAACCGAACCGACACGTACGCCGCCGTTGTTCGATTCGAACGAAATACACGGCGTCGATCTACGCATTAATATCAACCTGTGACCAAAAATGGCGCGCGTACGTGGCTCGGTGGAACGATTACAGTATACAATATAAACGTACGACACGTGAACGAAGTCGATATAATTTCGTTTATAATTTCGACAAAGGGAAAGCGGGGACGCTGATAAAGACGCGCCACGATAATAGTACGCATAGTTCAAATCGACGTTAAATACCGAGCAGAGATGTTCGTGAACGGTAAATAGCGAACGTGTCCGTTTTTAACCGAATGACGTAATACATTGGACGTCGGTTGTTCCGTTTACGTACCGAGTGAATATTCGAATAGGAAAACTTATAATTATGTCGAGCGGTTAATTAAAAATATCGGCCGTCGCGCGGAGTAATTTATCCGGGGAAACCTCGTCTATGTTATTTAATTACCGCCCGTTTATTTCGTCGCGACCGATCACGAACGAGCTATTTAAATAATCTATCGTCAACTATGTTTTTTGTAAGCGCTCGCGGTTCGTTATTAGCCGCGAAATATCGAACGGGCGTAGTCGAGGGAGATCCGAAAATAGATTTTCGCGTTCCGAAAAGTTTTCACGCGAACGTCCGATCCGTTTTATTGAACGACCGAAACAATACGGAAATATCGACTGCGCTGTGCCCATTACCTAGATAAACGATCAGCCGAATAGTTAGCGCCCGTACCGAATCAATAAATATATCCGAATGTAAATTACCCAGTTCGTTTACGGTTGCACCCGCGATACGGTGTGTGTACATTTTTCGGTCGCGGCAAACTACGGACGTTTCGCGTACTCGCAATTTACAATTTCGTTTTAGTTTTTTTTGTATCCAAAGACGAACGTACGAACGTAATATTCGTCCGGACAAAATGTTCGTGAAAAATATTTCTATCGCGTCGTTTTATATTCTACCCAGAATCTAGATATCATTGTTGACGCCTGAACTGAAAACCGATAAAACAGGTTTACGGTTCGAAATCGAAGGTTTATTTAAATCGCCGTTTATTTATATTTTTCGGTCGCCGATCGAGTTCTAATACTTCTAAATTTTTCGTTAATCACGTCATTAGTATCGCGGACTTTCGAAAAAAATTCGCGATCGTCTACAATTTTCATTTTCGAAAAATATTCGTTTCTATTCGTTGTATTGTAGACTCGCGCCTTTACGCTGATTGTACATAAATATAAAATATTTCATTATTCATACGTGTCGACATTTTTATACACCTCCCCCCCCGATATAATTTTTTAATATTCAATTCTAAAAAAACGCGTTACGTTGTTAGCGACTATTATTACACTTTTTTCCTCGCTTCACGACATTTAACCACGCCGATCTTTTTCCTGAAGTATTCAGGTGAATAATGATAAACGAGGACATTTTTCATTCATAATTCGTTTAACTTATCCATCCAGTAAGTCGTGGACACGTTCGTAAAAATAATAATTATACGAATTAATTCGATTTTATCGAAATTATATTAACTACATTTTAAACGGAAAAAATAACCTACGAATTATTATAAACAAATATAGCGTATACGCGTTGTTTGATTACAGGAACGTTGAAAATCTTCTAACGTTGATTATAATTTATTATCTAGAACGTTTCAAATTGGACACGAAAGTATTTTATACACCCGGCGAAATTTTTTTTTTAGAACCAAGAGTTACCGTAACCCCGGTACAAGTTTATTTACGGCAAAATTTATTTCGGTTATTTTTTCGTAATATTAAATGTAGTATATCATTTAGACGTTTTACACCTATTAACGACCGCGTAGGCGTAAAACATTTTTAAAAATACGTTTCGGAACGTACAAAAAACCGGACGTGATTTGCTCGTAAACGTCGGTACGAAAACGGGAAAATATTCGAATTATTTCGGTAACGGATTTTTATTACTGAAACGAGCCGCGTATTAAAAGTATTCGCTATTTTTACGGAAATACCGCGGAAACAACGATATTTATCCGCGCTTTTCGACGGTTTCAACGGTCAAGCGTTCTCGCTATAAAATGTATTCCGCATTCGGTACCGTCGAAAACGGCGCATTTCCCGAACCAAACGAAAGAATCGGAGTCGAATAAAATTGTTCGATTTGTAACGACTATCTGTACAGGAGGCCTGTGCAGAGGACATGGGCCGATAATAGCTTACACTGCCGCGCTAACGAAGCCACAAAACAATGACGTAACGCCTATACTCGGAGTGCCAACCACGGGACACGTTCGTTGTATTACCGATATCTGTACGCACGGCGATTACCCAAAACTTCCCACATAACGCACCGCTAGAATGGAGGATTCCGCACGATAAAACGAAACGAAACAACCGGTATACTTAAATAAAAAAAAAAATAGACTAACGCTCAGAAAACACGCAAAATTCGACGACAGTGGCCGAACAACTCGAACGGAACCACCAAAAACACCCACCCGGCAACTAACAGCGAAAACGGAAACGATTACATTTTTCCAAATTTAGCACAGCACTTCCGCTGACCCATATATATATTGAACGCGATCTGTAAGACATAAATTACGCGGTTCAAACGAAATATATTTATCCTAGATAATCAAACGATCGGATCAACCGTTTGTTGTAAAATGTAGTATCCGTTACATATTTTCCGGTGTACGACGTCGTATTCGACGAATGATATTTTAATTTTCGACTATTCGTAATTTTGTCGTTAAAAAAAACGTTATTAATAAAATAAGGACCGATTACCGTACGTATTATACACAAATATTTTATTACTATACTGTATACTCGTATATTTTATTCGCTACCGTGTTTATATATATATACAATTATGTATCTGAAAACATAAATGTTTGTATTATTTGGATAGTGACTTATTTGTGTGGGACAATGAACAATAAACGCGTGTTACTCGGCGACGACTATATCGATTCATTTTCAACGCAGTACATTGTAACCGTGATTTTCATTCAAGTCGGCTAGTTTTATTGGGGAGGGGAACTCACTATTGGGTGACGACATTGTATATTACATCGATTACACGAAAGGGTCGAACGCATTTTTCGTTAAATATTTCGATACATCGCCGTACGTTTTGATACGAAAAAAACAAACGACTTACTCGAAGTTTCGAAAATGTAAAGGAAGCGAAACTATAGTAGACATGTTTGGAACGCGTATTCCGTTATACATTTTTCGTCACTTCTAATCAAAATTGCGTACGACTTGGGTCGATTGTATATCGTGTCTTAAAGGAATTGGCAATGTACGAGCGTTCTCGTTGCCATTGATTTGCCTATTTTGGGACGCTGTCCAATTTTTGACGTACAATATATGTATATAAAAAAAAAGCTCCATATCCCGACCGAAGTTTTAATATTTATGTATTTACTTTCGGTTTATCGTCTGAAACCCGTAAATAAATAACGCGATAACAACGGGAACGTTAATTGGAAATTTAGATAAAACGTCCGAATAGTTTCAACGATAACGAGCACGCGTAAATTGTAATTTAAATTGCCCGACGAACGCTGTACGTGACTTCCGTAACGTGTTTACCGTGACGATAACTGATTTCTAACTATTCTAAACACAAGCGTGTAAACTCTAAGGACCAAAAATATGTTCTACCTGGATTCAACGCCGCCATTAAAATATTCCGTACATATCTTGGACGTATTTATTACACGTAAATATACATTTCTATACTCGTATAGAAATTATAATTTCTGCCCCCGAGTATTTGATAACAACTCACTCGTACAATATACCGATTATAACGTTTATTTCGCTATTCCGCGATACGTATAACAGTTTACAACATTTCTCGAGCAACCGAAAATAATGTATGGCAATATGTTACAATTTATGATCAAATATTTGATAATAGATAATATAGGCCGATAGAAAAAAGGAAAAAAGTTCGTTCGCGAAATAATCGAGTATTGTTATTACCGGCCGCGTATGTATTGGACCGAAAATACGCTACAATAGTACGCATGTTGCGTATAATATAAATAGTATAAAACAACAGACGACTATAGAAATATAAAAATTTCATTTCGGCATACCGGCGTAGAATACAAATAATTTCAATTTTGTAAAAAAAAAAAAAAAAACGAAATACCTTAAATACATTTTGACGTATTTCGCTTTTTAGCCCGAGGATATATGCGAAATGATTTTTTTTGTCTCTTTATGCAAAATTATTTTCGACATTTAATACGAAAAATTGTCGAATCGCCTAATGCCCAACTCGCCGCGATATAACTTTTTAAACAATAACATCGACAAAACCAATTGAAATATGTGAAAAATTACGAACACCCGTTTCAAATAACGAAATGGTAAACGGTATATAAAAAAAAGACAATGATTCGATAAATGGAAATTAATTTGATAATCGTTTTTTTTGTACAACTCGTTTCGTTCGGTTATAGAATTATACGTTAGTGATAGTTTCCAAACACGAGTACTCCAATGTTCTCCATTAATAAAAACAAATCGAACAACGTTAAACGTATTTCGCGTACGAAACTGAATAATAACCACCGGCGATATATTTTAATAATATTAAATTTTTTTTTGTCGATCTTAAACGTACGAGAAAATTATTTTTAAAACTTACTTATATTCGATTAAATAGAAAAAAAAACAACGATTCGGACGTTTGCGGCGTGCCATTCACTTTCGGGAACATTAATATTACCGGAAGCCCAGCATTATAACCACAATATTGAAAAGTAAACTTTGTCCCTACATCAATTTTTCGAGAAGCCCCGTGCACAAACGTTTTTCGAGCGATCCCTTAGTAGATTAGAAATTGGACACAGACGGCGCTTTGGAGAGGTCATATTTGTAATTTCCCAAACGTTTTTCCCAGCACTACACGCCTGTAGTCAACTCTGTTCAATACGGTTTTCCCCGGAATTTCTCGTTACCTTACGATAATAATATAACCAATCGTATTATTCGAATATTCCCGGGGATCGGTGAAACGACCGGATCTCAGTCGCAACGTACAACCAATGCCCACCGCGTCGTATTCGAACATTTCTGATTCGGACACAATTATATTCCACTACAAGTTATTTCAAAACGTCGCGATTATTATTAGAAAGGTACCTAGTCATTCGTCGTTAGGTTACTATTTTATTTCCGACGTTCGTTTTCGGAAAAAAACTTGTAACGATATCCACAGATGTCATAATTGTAAGAATTAATACCATAATCACGTTTCTACGTAATTGTCCGTAATAACGTATTTCAATTAATGTTAGACGGACGCTCGAACTTCTCGGAACCATATTTTAATAAAATATCAATAATAACGAAACAGAGGCCGACTGTCTGAGTGGCGATCACACGAAAACCACAGAACCGACGCGTTCCGTTTATATAAAAAAGATTACGATAATTACGCGGCTGTATAAAAAATATATAACGGGCACGAATCCAACGAACACGTGTCTCTTATTAGGCAAACAAACAAACGTCGAAAAACAACGAACCCAATACACTACGATTATTACGATCGACGTACAAAGAACCGCGAAAACAATAAACGCCGATTTCGACGAGTTTTTAATACGAGCCGGCCGGATACGTGGCGATAATCTGGCCGGACGAACGCAGAAATTACGCCACCGTAGCGCCGGCCAGTCACTGGAGACCGTCTGTCCGTCGGTAGACCACCAGCCCCAGTCGGTAGAACACCGGACGCCGTCTGTCTCGTCACGGGGACAGACAACTCTCGTCTTCAATAGAATGTGAGCGCACTCCAGTTACGACGAGTCACCAAGTAGCAGTAGCCGGTGTTTCTGTTCTCTTAGCCGGGATATTCTGCGTATCGACTCGTTTTTACTGTCGGCGAATTCGCATAAGCGAACTCGGTGCGTCTTACACGTGTTTCTCTTTTACTTTTTAAATTCGTTCTAATCAACAAGGCCGTTAGAAAATTTAATTTTTAATTAATAAGTAATTGATTAAACGACGTCCCTAAATAATTCTCGAATTCACGAAATCTCGAACAAATCTACGTAATAATTCGTTAAAGTAAACACGTCCATCACTTATCACGTACACAGAGGTATTTTAATTCTTTTATCGCCTTCCTTTATTTTCATTTTCCTTTCGAGTTATTACGGAATCGTATAAAACGTCCTCACGTCCGCCCGAAAACGTAATATAGGTAATAAATAATAAACCGTAACGAGTTTATAATGTTATAATATATTATTCGCCGATGATACACATATATATATATATATACTCCATAGTATCGTGAACGTCGTGCGCATTTCGGCAACACGTATTGTATGGAAACGGCGACAAGTTTGGGAACACCATTTTGTCGTCGGTGGAACGACATTTTGTCGTAAACGAGCGGTCAACGTCAGAAGTGAACGAGAAAATTGCGCGCGTGTATAACGCGTAAGCACTGGGCACTTTTCACCGGTTCGTTATTACGCGGCGTAAAAAAAAACCAAAACGCCGTGTACGGCGCGTATTAACGTTTCGTTATATTTTCCCCTTCGAATTTTCCCCGAAGCTAATTTATGTACGCGCATAACCAACGTATTAGTACTACTTGGCCGTACATTTTTACTCTACGAAATTATCCACGAAACCCGTTTTACCGGCTTATTGTTGTAAATAACCAAGTTCGCTAAAACGATTAATCGCAATATCCGATTACAAAACGGTTACGAACGTTTCTAGCGCAATTCCACGGCGGTAATTTACACTCTTGATTCGATGAAATACGTTTTCGTTTTCAAGAATACGTTTTATTATGGCGCGGAAAATCCGAATCTCAGATGTCTCTTGACGACTTTCGATAAAATTATACGTTCCTATACGGACGGCGTTCCCTAATGTTCGATTCGCGCGAATACACTGAACAGTAATTAGCCCCTCAATATTCGTACGTGGAAACTTTGTGGATAAACAATTTACGTTCTACATATTGAAACGTTTATCTAAAATAGAAAATAAACTGTAGTAAAACGAAAAACAAATTAATTCTAAGTTTATTTCGAAAACTTATATATAATAAAAATATAAAACTCAAAATGAAACACTTCGCACGTATACCATCAAAGACCATTAGAACTCCCAAAATAACCCGTAATCGTTTTTTGAGTAGTAAAAATTTAATTTATTTTAGACGATGAATAACATAATGAATTGAATGTTTTAATAACTAATTCGTTTAGTTTAACGTACAAACGATTAATTTTAACTTTTAAAAAACTTAATTAGTAAATACTTATACCAACCAAATGAAAAAAAAATTACCATTATGGTTAAGCGTCGATATTTTACATATTATTATTTATAAAAAAAAAAAAAAAAAAAAAAAAAA
>JAIPRN010003896.1:0-18221 GCA_025469175.1 Geopemphigus sp. TES_GeoC_2020 | reverse complement strand
AATGATAATTTTTTTCTAACAATGTCTCATGCATTGCCTATGGTATTTCTAGATAAACACTAATAATAATATTATAAATAATGATAATTTGAATGATTTTGAGACAAAATATTACCGGGAAATAATTGGCCGATAATGTTATGAAATATCCGGAGACTTATGAATGGTTAATAACAGTTAAAAAATAAATTATTCTTTAACATTATATTGTGCGCATAGTAATTTGTGTTTTATGCGAAAAATTGCCTCGAGTAAATTTCGTTAAATTATATTTTATTGGTTAAATGAGTTGATTTTTCGGGCCTATTACACAATTATATTTTACCAAATATTGAAAAAATATGGTGTTTTGCAGCACATATTTTATTTTATTTTAATGGTATTCATCTAGTGCCGCAAATTTAAACCACACTAGCTAACTAGTGCCTATATATTATAGCTCCGATCGACAATATTATAAACACCAGAGTTCGATGTTGACGACCGCGGCGACAATAAAACCAATATTTTTATAAAAAAAATACGACGATACTAAACAATCGACGTGAAATTGATTTATACATGTTGACAGAAAATAAAAATATTTCACGTTGGTTTGTTATAGAGTTGAAATTATTTTGAGCCGCGTGTACAGACGTACAAACATTTTAAGTCGTTCAACAGCCATACATATCGTTCACTATCATATATTTATTTATATATGCACAAAGGGTGGAAGAAAAAATTATGTTATAATTTAAAATTTCGAGGTAATATTTCATAATTTTTTTTTAAAACAATTTCTACACGTTCATGTCACATATAATTATAGTATTGGTTTTTTTTATTTATGTTTCTTATACGAGGAAATGGGTTTTTAAGTAATATATGTTATACAATTTTTAAAATGGTTTTCGAATTTCGGAAAACTATCGACAGTAAAATCTTCTTTGGATATTCGGTAATTTTATTTTTAAAAAGGTCATCCACAGGTTATTAACTTAAAACATGCTTGTAGATTCCCTTACATTTGTTTACGATAAATTTTGTGAAAAATCCGCTTACATAAAAAAAATATGACAAGTAAAAAAAGATAAAAAAACAATTTCTTCTTTTACGTTTTTATAATATCCCAATATTTGTGGGGTGTACATATTAATAACGATAATTACATTTATAATTTAATCGCAGATATATCACACGTACTACCTACCATGGCAATTTTTATAGACAAAAAAATCATAAAAAATAAATAGCTAACAAATGACAAGTGCGAAAAAATTTAGAAAGTAATTAACACAGATTATTGACGGACCATCGTTGACGTTTATGGGTATACTTGTGAGTAGTTACCAACTTATTTTGTCTCGAAATTTGTTAACAAGTTAAATTGGAGTGAAAACTCTATTTAGCTTACTAAGTGATGTTTAATAAATTAATCACAGAACTGCGTGTTTGGAGCTTAAAAACGAAATTAAACTTATCTGTTTTATAATATATCAACCTCCTCATAATTTGACTTAGTACAGTAATATGTTCCGACAAATGAATAGAATCGTAAAAAACACGTTTTGTTTTCGATATTGATCAGGCAACGAAAAATTTGAAACAGGCACTGAGGGATTAAAAAGTGAAAAACTTTAAAAATATATTGACATATGAAAAACCCTTTAGAACCAATGCATGTCACCACATAAAGTGTGTTTCCAAAACGATTGATGTAATTTTTAAATTTGATTTAAATTCCAATTTTTTAGTGAAAATTTCCGTTTTATTTAAAAATACCTTCATCCTACTTAAACCCTAAAATATATTTATTAAAAATAAAATGCTTAACGTTGTATTTGGTTAGGATAAATCAACTAACTGTGTCGAAAACTGAATTTTTGCATTTTAAATAGTTTGGTGTGTTTTTTTATGTCGTCTACGACTAGATTATGACCGATTCATATTTTTCGTATTTTCTTATTAAATTAGATCACAATAAAAACTAAAATATTTTTAACTAAATGGAAATAATAAAAAAAACTTACGTGAAATATTAATCAGATTAAAATCTGAAAAATATAAATATAACGTAAAATTAATAAATAATGGTAATATAATAGTAATTCAAATATGAAATTAAACGATTATGTTTAATTAAATAAATTCAATTTTGAAGAATTCTTGTATCTCTTATATATGAATATTGGAAATATTCAAATTAATGAACAATAAATAACAAAAAATTATATTTTAAAAAAAAATCGCATTTACTATAATTTTGCATTTTATAATAACAATATAAAAACCTATGAATGCAAAACCAAAAAATTGTTTTTAAAAATAACATACGATTATAAATATACAATATCTCTTAATGTATAATAATAAAATTTAACCAATTGACCTACCATTATAAATTAGAAATGGTATAATACTTTTTATATTTCGAAAATGATTGTTATAGTTTTTGAACGTAAGAAAATTAGTTTTTTGATCTTATATTGAAGACTATTGCTCAACATATATTTACTACATCAATTAATTCATTTTTTCGATTACTATTAAACATTTTTCAGTGCTAAATATTTTTCTGAAAAATACTTTATACCGGTAAACATTTACAGGAGATAATTTTGGTGTTCCGTATTCAATGAGATATATTTTTACTTTACATTTTCTTGTCAATGTAATTTAAAAAATTCGTCATCAACACGGATAAATGCAGTAAATAAATTTCTAATCGATTCATACGTTTTGTTAATATCAAGAATCTGATTTTATTTTAGTTTGTCTTTCTAAATATTTCAAAAATTGCTAACGTTTATAAGATATCTTCTCCCTTTGATGATTAAGATATATATTTATCATAATAATAATAATATTTGCTCAAACCTAAATAAAACTTAATTATCTTCGTTTTTTTATATGGGTCGAGCATCATTCTCAAAAATATCATACGTTAAATTCCAACATTTATATAAGTGTTAGATGAAAAATATTGAAACTGGGAATAGTTTATTTAAATGCAAATTATAGGAGTTTAGGCCAAAAATCAGTAAATTAGTATTCGATAATTGAAAACTTATAGTCTAAATGTCATACTTAATATTTAAATGTCACAGTATAAAATTTTATTTTTATTAGATAGATTTTCAAACGCTATACACATTCCGCACTCGCTTATTATTTATGAACGATCTTTAGAGCGAAATTGTTTTTGACGCGTTACTCGCATTCCCAGAGATATTCAAACGATATAATAATTCTTTGGGTATCATCCTCTCAAAAACATTTTACAAATTTAATTTGTATTTTATTTAAAACAAAATATTTGCCATTTTATATGTGTATAAAATAATAAATCATTGAGAATAGAATAGTTATCTAATTTTATTTTATAAAAAAGTTATTTCTCCGATTTACTACTAATTAAAATAGTAACTGTACAAATACTAATATAATATAAAATTGATTATAATTCAATCGTATTTAAAAAAGTGAGTCTGAAAAAAGCGATGTGATCGCTAGTATGATTGGTATTCAAATGAAATTTGTGAACATATTTCCTGTTAGAAATAATATAACACCAATTCTAAGTAAAATATTGCGTTTATTTACTACTTGAATTGAGCCGTTTTTCAATGTTCGTATTGGTTTTATTTATTGTACGGATACTAACAAAATAATTTTAAAAAGGATCTAGAAATTCGTTTATAACTTTAATCACTCTGAATATCGTTTCTTTTTTTTACGAAAATTCTCAAACATTATATTTCAAATTTTTTGGCATTTAAACCTTTCATTAACTTCAATATTATACATTCTTATCAAATATTTTAAATGTATTAAGCTACATATAATATTTTTAGAAATTAAAAAATTGTCGGCTTATACGTTTTAAATTAATGCAAATTCGGTTTAACGGCCCAAAGCTAGGTCGTGTAAGACAGGAGTTGTCATGTAATAAATTCAAATGACATTTGAAATAATTTCTAAGTCCAATACAAATTCTCGTCTGAACTATCTCACAAAACTCTACCGAATTTGATACGGTTGGTAAAGTAATATTGAATAGTTACGAAATTAATGATAGGTGATTGGTAAATTTAACCAGAATTAAGTGGAATTTATGCGGTGGATAAATTGTCAAATTTTAAATCCGTTGATATGAAGATGAATGTATTAATAAGGTATGATTTTTTTTATATTTTACGCGTAGTCATGAGAACAATATATGTATAAACAATGCGGCATAGATAATATATTTCCGAAAATAAAAAAGTAAATACACAATTTGCCGCTAAATAAAAAAAATATTTCGTATCCAAGGAGCTTATAAAATTATTATTTAACAACACAAACTTATATCCCATGTTGGTATATGAACATTACCGGATGTGTGTTGTATATATTGTCTAAGAAAATGTGATTAATATACAAAAACGAAATTGAAAAAAATAATTATTGATCTTTGAAAGAAAAATTTAATCCACAAAATAGGTTTAAGTGATTCTTTAATGTAAGTAAAAAACTTTTTACCAAGCAGATAAATCAAAACCGCAATATAATATTTATTGTAAGTTTAATATACGGTTTTTTTTAATAACTCTTACCACAATTCAATATTTGTTTATTTTTTAAATAAGAAAGAAAATTATTTCCCTAAACATCACAACAAAAATAAATAATCCGTTTTTAAATTATCAATAAACGAAATTATAATTAATATTATTATACGAAAATAAATATCACCACGTACGTATATATGACAAATGTACATAATTATAGACACGTACATAAATATATGAATTTAAGTAGAAGCAGAAAATCGTGTAATTAAATTTATTGAATTTTATTTAGAAATTTAAAATGTAATATATTATAGGCGTAGTTTTATAAAAAGTAGTAATTACACGTATTTTCGAACAATTTTAATTTCATTATTATTCATATTATTCGGCAAATAAAAGTGAATAGCTGTAAGACAAATGATTGATCAACGTAAATATTAAATTCGATTTTCATTTATTTTGATCATTTCTATATGGATACTGAAAATACCAAAATCAAAATCAATTCAAAATCATCGATAATTTAATCATTTAATGAACAAATTATGTTGTTATTGAATAATATAAATATATATTGTAAATTTTATACATGAAAGCTTAACGGAATATCGTTATTTAAAACAATTTTTAATTTTAGATTTCAAATTTTAAAATGAATAGGCTATCGGAAAATGACGTAAATATTATTATTGTTACAAACAGTTAAGCATAATAACTTGAGATTTAGATAGGGAAACTAAATAAGACTTATTGCGTGTAATATACAAACTACGCCTAAAATTAATTGTATACACTCGGGTGAATGTAAATTGAACTAGAAATTTACATTATACATAATATTGTTTGTCATAATACCAATATCAAGCTCGTATTAGGTAAAATTATTAATTTTACCCGAGGAGTGTTTAAGACCAAATATAATTGGTATAATTGGTAGTTTTTGTATCAACTGTTATTTAATAATTACCGAAATC
The DNA here is from genome assembly GCA_025469175.1 of Geopemphigus sp. TES_GeoC_2020. NCBI lineage: Eukaryota > Metazoa > Arthropoda > Insecta > Hemiptera > Aphididae > Geopemphigus > Geopemphigus sp. TES_GeoC_2020. Next base: position 12,709 of record JAIPRN010003896.1, on the reverse strand, counting down.
AAAAATTTAAGTAAATTGATCGACTTATTACTAAAACGCACCTACGTGTTCAGTATTGTAAATAATCTAGTGTACATATCTAAAGTTTGATAAGTTACTCAAGTAACTGTAATTGTTATAAGTTTCAAGTTACTTAAATAATTTGTATCTAGTAACGATTTACACTAATTATTTTTCACTTAAGTAATCGATTATAAATTACAGTTGCAGGTGAAATTTAGCGATATGTTGTTAATTAATTTATTAATTTAATTATTAAATTAATTTAATTTTGTTTATTTTATAATTTATTAATTTTGAATGTTATTGCGAAATACATAAATTTCTCTGTACATATAAATTCGATAACACGTGATGTCATAGAAACCAAAATTTTCATTGAAGAAAAGTAGTTTATAAGGACTAGTCTTCAGAAAAATAATTGGAATAAACCATTATTGTTAAGTAATAAAATGTACTGAATATAAAACATACAAATACAAAACATATTTTATTTTTATGTTAATTAAATTTTTTAAAAATACTCGTCAAACCTTTATAAAATATGTAATATAAAGAATGTTTTTACGGTTAAATTCTTAGGTTGGTTTGGGATATTTAATAACCAACCACGAAATAGTTCCACGTTTATAAAGATTACTCGCTGGACACACCACTGAATAAAACAATTAAATTTGACGTTAATAATATCTTCTGATATTATTTATGGCATCTAATTAGTTTTTAAGTATTATATGATAATAATAATTTGTTTACAAATAAATTTATAACATTCCGCTATATTAGTTGCCTTCCTTAAATAATTGATGTATACAAAAATAACGGTTATTCATATAGAACAAAATAATAATTTCATTTTGAAAAATCTACAGATTCAATTATCTATAACTCCCTTTCGATAGAATGTCATATTCTATCTGTATATTTATACCGATATGTTTAAATAATGTCATTTTCATTTATCCTAAATGTAATTTTCACTATCTGAACTCAATACTCTATATAACTGCAACATAGGCACAATTTCTATTTGCAAGTTGTGGGATAGGGATCTAAAAAAATGTTTAGCGAATATACGAACAAAAAACGTCATACAATTCTTATAACTAATATAAAGCATTTTTATCAACTTTCTACATCTTATTATATTAACAATTGTAATAAATCTACGATAATTCGATATATATCGTTTATTAATCGAAAAATATTCGACTTATTTTGGTTACAACACATTCAACTCACTTTGATGATATGTATTTATAAATGTTTACAAGAAAGCGGTGAAAATTCAATCGAAACACTCACTTAAATTTTACCCGATTAAAAATTATGTTTTATATTCATATATATTGTTGTAATTTAAAAAATGTTTAATCGGATTATATTATTATTTAATAACTTAGAACTTTTTTGGAGGGCGCTAAGTAATAAGCAATTTCTATCTAATCCACCATTTCCTGATATAAACTATAAAAAAAATATTATTTTTTAATAATAAAATTACGAAAATTATCATTTATTCCAAATTATTTGTTATTTGTCGAAATTATAGAATATTTTTAAAAGAAGAATTTGACACTATTTCTTGTGCAATATATAGCATAATATATAATCTCCGTGCCAGACGAGAGATTTACTATTGTAAAGTGAAGAATTGATAGTTATTACATTATTCCACCGTTACTTTAAACCAATAAATCTTCATGTGAAAATCCATAGTGATATGTATATAAGTACACATATCTATCTAGTATACAATTTTATTTAAAATACTTTATGTTCCATCTAAAGCTAAATGAAACTGCTTCGAATTTAACAGCCTCATCCGCTTGTTGTCCACCATGAGCAATCGCGGCACCCATCGGGCCGACAATTTTTTCATCACCAACTTATCGTGTAAAATATTATTTGCTTTTCCGGTCGATACACCTATGGCCTCTGCTACTTTGCGCATTTTCGTTCGTCAATCAACGAGAATCATGTGCACTTTTTGAATGATTTCCTCGGTAATCACGTCTGTCGGGCTTCCTTTCCATCAAAAACGGATGTTCACCCACGTTTAAATTCGTTGAACCAATATCTTACTGTAGTCATAAATGGTGAAGTGCCTCATAAACAGTATCCAACTTTGCTTTTATCTCCTTGCATTTTTTCCCATCCAAAAACAAAAAGCAAATTACCGAACGATACTGCTCTTTTTTCATCTTAGCGAAAATTATGACACACATCTTACTCGAATGGCTAGCAAATCTAAACTAACCTATAAATCAGTCAGAAATTTGTTTTGCCATCGTTTGATAAATGGCAGCACACGATAATAATATCAACTTCACTCATGAACGCACTCTGTCGTCAAACACGGGTACTTATTGAACCGCCGTCGTAGTTTTCGGCAGCATGTCAATTTTTGTCAACCTCGTTCTAGTTTTGACATGAAACTGTAATAACTCAAAAAGCAACAAAATAAAATAATTAAAATAAATGGAATAATAAGATCCGTGAAAGGGGAGCTAGGAGGAGAATATGGGGAAAGGTATGTGGTAATAGGTGAGCAGGGGAGGATTACCGGAGAGAAATTTGGAGGAGAGGTTTAAGATGAGGAGGTTAGTTTGTTGAAGGAGGTGGGAGTGAAAATTGTTATAGAAAATTTTAGCAGTTTATTTGATAGGTAGTACATTTAAATAGTTATGGAGGGTGTGATTAGATATATGTGGAAGAGTAATGATATCAACAGATGTCATAATTATAAGAAATAATACCATAATCGTATTTCGATGTAATTTGATTTAATAATGTATCGAAAGATGGCACTTTAATAAATGTTAAAATGACACTTGAAATTCTCGAAATACTGACCATATTTTAATAAAATATCAACAATAATCTCAAAAGCGGGCAAAAAAATGCTGAATCACAATCCCACGGTAACAACAGAATTAACATATTCTATTTAATTAAAAAAGTTTATAATAATTATACAGCTATATAAAAAAATACATGTTGCAAATGAACATGAATCAAATGAACTTGTGTTCCTTACTAAGCAAATAGAAAACTATCGAAAAACAATAAACCCAGAAGACCACGATAATTACAATCAACACATTAATTAAATATACATAGATAGACCATATAATGATAATATATGGCAGCTCATAAATGCTGTCTGTGGGAGCTGAAATTTCAGTACCGTGGGAGCTAGAATTCAGAGTGCGCTGTATGTATGTACGTAGCGCAATGATTATATATATATATATATATATATATATATGATTCCAAGCCATGAAAACTAGATATGGAATCCAGTTAATCAAAAAAATAATTTTTGCGCTTTTTAATTTGATTAAATAAACATAGATTGCTAGAAGGAACTATGAATTACAAATAATTAAAACGATGATCCTAAGTTATATAATGCATTTATTGTGATTTACAAATTGTGAAGTTAAAACATATATACGCGTTTAGGATTTCCATATTTAACTAATAAGTATAAAAAAAATATATCCTAAATTATAAAATTATTTATTTGCTATTGCCATTGAATTATTCAATATTATCAATATTATGGCAAATATACAATTTTTTTATTGGCAAAATAAAACATTTTATTCGATCAAACTATTTTATTTAAACTAAATAAACAATATTTAAAGGCCAAGCATTTTTCAAAATTTTAAGTTAAGCCATAGTTTGATTTTAATTAGTTTTAGACTTTCTATTAAAGTCTCTAAGTAACTTACAGTGAATTAAATTTAAAATTATAAAATCTATATGTGATTGATATACATTCTTAATATGTAAAGGTACCACTTTTTTAAAATAATATTTTTTCATTGTTTTCCGTTTGTATAATCCTCGGTTTACAAGGTCTGGATTTTGTCATTTTATTTTTACCGTTCATTAGAAGATGGTGTGCAATTTGATTTGGTGTTATTGATGATACCTTTGTTTTTTCTCTAGGGTTATTGTCTAAGCGCTTAATGAGATTCCATGCTTTCTTACTACTCCTTTTCATATCTACTTCTGTTAGTAGGTCACACCACCGTTTCCTTTTCACCTCAGTTAGTAAATTCATTAGTTCTTCTCCCTTTTCTATCGTATCCTCATCAAATGAGTTGGCCTCATATTTATCGGTGTATTGTTCTAATGTTACTACTAATTCAGGTGTTAACCCTGAAATGTGTTTTATTCGACAACCTCTTGGTATATTTTTTCTGGAGATGGTTTTTACTAACTTTGTAAAAACTTCATAGTTCCCGTTTACTGGTTCTAGTGCGGTTACCGCATCGTCTAGAGCTTTAGTAAAGGTGTTCCAGTCTGCTTTTTGAAAGTTATATCTCCTCAAAAATGGAGTGTCACATAGTTTAATCACTGCCGTAACTTTGCACAGTATGGGTTGATGCTGCGTGTGTGGTATGGGTCTTCCGATTTCCTTTGTACATTGGGGTGCTATCGTATCGCTTACAAATATTATGTCGGGAATAAAGCCCTTTTTCCATCTACCACTGTTGAATGATGGTGGTAGTTTTGGGTCATGTATTAATGTTAGCCTATTGGACTCTGCCCAAACCTCGACTTGGTCGTCATTACTATCTGTTTCGTCGTAGCCCCAGTTGGTGTGGTGGCTATTAAAATCTCCTATAATAATATGTTTGTTTTTAGTATTAAAAAGAGCTGGTTTCTCGAATGCAAATGTGGAATTAGGAGGTTTGTAGATAGTGGTCACAGTGCATTTTTCAACTTCTATAGTAAAAATCTCGATGTCGCCTACCTCTGTTATTTGACTTGACGTTACATCGATTGAGGTACGAACAAATAAACCACTTCCGTACTTCCTGTGTGGACGAATTGCAGCGAGCTTCATTCCATTGATTCTTGGATTATTCATCTCTTCACTTCTGTGTGTTTCTTGCACATATAGCATGTCACATGAATTTTCTTTACATAAGTCAGCAAGCAGTTCTTCCTTATTTGAATTTATGCCCTCAATGTTGCATGAGGCGATCGTCAGTGCTAGCCCTGAAAAGGGCTGTTTGTATCTAGTTTTGTAGAGATCATATGTGCCTGGGTTTGGAAAAATTAGCCGTTATAGAACGTTGCCTGGGGTACACCACGTAGAGGTTTTTCCTTGTACACCACATACTGATGTTAAGGGCAATTTACTTAACTTTCGTCTCGATCACAATTATTTTCTCGTTCTTATCAAAACAAATTTTAGATTATATATTATTAAAAATATATTAATTCAGTTTTTTGGTTTTTTTTGTATTTCTTAAATAATTAAAGACGAATAAGTTTTTCTATTAAAAATAAATACGTTGTTACGTGTAATCTAATAACACAAAAAAGTCCAATTGATCCACGTTAAGGTATAATAAAAGGACTTCAAATTGTATGAACCTAATGAGATCTCGTAATATCCCAAGTTAATTCTTCCAATCCGTTAACGTTTGGTGTAAATATCTTTTTTCTTCTGTTTTAGGAATTGTTTCGTATTAATGCCCCAGATAATAGACATCTGAGCATTTAATAAAGTTCGCTCATATAATACTTACACAGTAAAAATTGACTAATTAATTTAACCTTTAAAAACGAATAATTAACAAACAACAATAATCTCATATATAAATACCAATGAAATATGAAATTAGGATCCGTTCGATGAATAATGATTATCCCAGATAATTAAAATATATACGAATATTATTCAACATCGGAATTACCAATAAATAACATGGCGGGATTAAATTAAAAAAACTTTATAATAATTTTAAGTCAAATGGCACGATTTCGTTGTAATAGTTGTGATATTCGAATGTAATAATTCTATTTCATTAAAACTTAACAAGCGCCAATGAACGTTGCCTATTAAAGTAATTATATTGTTCCATTAATACCATTTACGATTATTATTAACTAATTAAAAATATCAATATACCAATTACGTTTTATTATTTCAACCCAGTTTTTCGTAATAAGAAAACACTTACTACAGATAAATATTTCGAAAAAGTTTCACAGTCATAAAACAATCCATGAATTAAGCTTGTTTTTACTTTTAAAAATGTTGGTATACTTTTGAAAATTCAATTTTCCAATCGCAAAGAAACGACTAAAAATTAAGTCATGAGAAATTTTGCTTTTATTATGCTGTTGTTTTTGATACATGTATGCTAAAAACATTTTCCATTATTTTTAGGTACATTTCATTCAAAAATATCTTATCATTTTATGAGTAATGAAAATTTAAAAGACAATATTATTTAATCTGTTGGAAATATTTCTAATTTAATATTTCTTTCAAATTTGAAATCTGTAGATTAATACAAGGCTTATATATTGTTTCAAATTATCCCGATTTCTTACCATTTAGTGATAGGTGGTTGTATATTTATATTTTGCTATGCGTCAAAATTTTAATAACGTAATATAAACCTGCGTAGTAGGATGCAAGTACAAACATTTTGTTTTAGTAAAAATACTAAAAAAACATATTAAGTATATATATATATAACTAGAGACTGGTGGCCAAGTTATAATGATTTCATATGTGTCATTATTACCTTGAAGAAGAATTGAAAGATTTTTAACGAAAATTGTTAAACTAATAATTCCAAATATGTGATCTGGACCACAAAATCTGTCAGAAAAAAGTTTCAGATGCCTAAATTCGACAAATTGGATTAAGTTTAAATATTTATGGTTGGTCGTACAGACACAAATGATTAAATGCCAATTATTTATAATTAATTTTTTCTAGATAATAAAACGTTGTATTTTGTTTTAAGTTTTATTTTATATTTTAATAATAAAAGTTTGATTTTCCGGAATCTTACATATATTTTTACATTTCTAAGACAATTAAATAGTTTTTTTTTTTTAAATTCTTCGCTTTACGAAACTAATATAATTTCGAATGACCTGTTCTAAAAAACCAAAAAACCCGAAACAAGTTATAACTAAACTCTTTTAAGACTTAATAAATTAATGAAGTATATATGTTCCGAGTAATGTTTTAAGTAACTACGGATTTCTAGATAATATTGAATACAACGATTATTTAAAACTTTACTAGGATAATATAAGATTACTACGAGTATTTGAACAAAGTTTAAGAATAGATAAAATAAAATAAAAATTATAAAAACGTTTATTTTTTAGCGTATTAAATATAATAATAAAAGTGAAATATTTAAGTAAGAGTATTGTGAATAGGAACCTACTTTGAAATATGTTTTATATAACTTTAATAATCATTTATATCCTAATATATTATCATATATAACGATAAAGTAAACTAGTAAAATATGACTCAAACAGTTAATTTGTATTGTGTTCTAAGTTTATGATCGAAATAACGAAGATCCTGAAATAACAGGATATTTAAAAGATGAATAACTCATGCCTTATATTTACATGGTATTTGAGTATATAAGAAAACTTATGAAAAATTTAATTTGGAAAAAAATATTAAAACAAATAGATGTTGTATAATGTTACATGTTATAGATATGTAATAAAAAATAGTTAATTGATTCTAAAAACATCTACCATATAACAATAAGTTTTAATACTTTTGAAAACATATTTATTATAACTATTCAGTACCAAGTAATGTAAAAATTAAAAAACGATAAATTTGTTTAGAATTTTTTTGTTAACTTGACCTTACACAACAACTTTGGTTGATATTCTCATTACCCAGTTACGCTCTAACTGCATTAATTCAAGTAATCTTCATTTTTGGGCACCGTCGATCTTACTCTTATGTTATACATTACTCGTAGCATTTATAATGAAAATAAACGAACGAATATTTCAGATATCCATACCTTGAGCAGTGTTATCACGTAATATTAATGTTTAACATGATATACTATAAATAACACGACAAAAATAATGTAATTGTATTTACAGTCAGATGAAAAATAATTCAAGCGGAAATTCGTGTAATTAAAAACTTTAAAAAAAGGGTTGACAGTGAACGAAGTAAGCTTCCAGTTCGGCACCCTCCATCACTGATCATTAGTTTTTTTATTGGCGACTAAGTAAATAAATAAATAAATATATATATATATATATATATAAACCCACTTTCTGAAAACGCTTTGTTTGTTCGGGATTTATTACAATACCACACAGAGCCTGATAAGCTCAAGCAAACTTTTAATATCCAACAGCAGCGAATATATGAAAAAACGAACTATAACAAAAAATTCAAAAATCAAAAGTTTAACTTTTCCAATCCGCGACGGCAGACGGTTTATGGCAAGAAACCCGATTTTAAACAGTATTCAAATAGTATAGATATATTTATATAAAAGGCACTCTATATATATATATTAACCCGGTTAGTCAATATGCGGACAACATATTAATTTTTTTAATATATATAATAGAATTTTTTTAAAATTAATTGTATTGTGGTGACGGGAAAATGACGTATCACGCAGACTAATCGTGTGCGTATGACTGCCATGTGATCTCCGATCAGCTTTTTACATTCAGAATACGTTACGTCTTTTATACAAACGTAAATGGGTTTTACGAACCAATTTTCATCGCTCGATAAAATGATTGTTATGAACAATTGAAAATAGACCCTTCGTATACTTAGTTCACACAGCGAAAATTAGTTCCTTGTTCGTCGATATTGTTTGGCGAAAATCAAAAGTACCGACAATTTTACACTCATTTTACAATATTTTGGATAGTTTCGCCTTTTATTTAAGACAACTTTACTGAGAAAAATTCGTGCGGATAAATCCCCAACGATATAGGATTTTCATCCTCAAAACAACTGTTATATTAAAAATTGACGTATTTGTAATATACAATTTTCCTTAAAAATTACGCGTCGATGTAGGATCAAAAAAATTGTGTTATGTACTCATATAATTTGACCAAGTCAAACGCCAAAACAAATATCATTCGTTCGTCTATTATATTATAATATATAAATATATATATTAATACCGTAGAATCAGTATTTCGAAATCCTAAACCAACCATTTAATTTTGGTGAGTGGTGAAAACGAGACTCCAAGATTGAAACCGGACCTGGAGGACAGAATATTTTCCTAGAACACATAAAAATTAGCCGTAAGCATACACCGCTTTATGTAATCGTTATTTTTTAATACGAGCGACCAGGAGGGCGGAATTGGGAGTTTAAGTACTAGTTATATATATGCTTAACGAAGGATAACATTGTTGTCATGAAATCATCGATCGAACGGCTAACGGGGAATGTCGCGTATTTGAAAAGTTAACGATGGCGTTGATTGGTCAAACTAATAAAGTACAATATAGTCGATGGATAAGAAGAAAACAAAATAAGATATTTATCTTTAACGACGTTAATTGGCGAATTAAAGAAAATATAGACCCGTGGAACATAAATTAGGGCACTTAACGTATTGAACCTAATGTGTCATCCGATCTTTTAAGTAACAAGCGTCCGACGTGTTTTATTATAAGCCATGCGTTGAATTCGCGACGAAGATGTTCGTGTGTAACGACATGTGTAAGTACTGTGATATACGTAGGGCATGTCCGATTTAATTATAAGGCGCGCACACGCGCCGTCACTGGAGCCACCGCAAATCCTATCAGAACACCTTTAACTATATTTACCGTAATATAATGTTAACGTGCCAAAAATATCGTTGTTCAATGTATACTATAACGAAACGATGTTATACGGTCATTGATTTGTCAATAATTCGTAGTCGGACTTTTACGATATTGTGAATCCTTTTCGTTTACAATTAAAAAAAACACGCGTTTATAATAATTATTTTATAAGTGAAACACGTACCACAAAAATGAAATTTGGTTTTTTTAAATGAATATTTATCAGATCCTCCGGCCCAAAAGATACCAAAAAATGTTAGTCAACTGTATTGGACAAAACGAGTCAATCTCGCATAACTCGAATAATTAAAGATGAAAAGGCGGTTTAACATCATTGATGAGACCAAGCAAAGGCGCGGCTAAATAAGATGACGTGCTAAGAAAGCTACTGATAACGTTCACTGGTTAGTTTTTTTGACCATCGATTGGTCATTTAACATATGCAATCAATGAACATTTTAAAACCACAAGGCGAAATTCGTAAAAATAAATAATATCACGTAAATTGCGAATATGTGTAGAAATTGCCACAAATTATAAAATATATTGATATTTGAAACGTATTCAAATAAAACACGTATTCATACCATTAATATTTCTAATTATTCTAATCGTATCTAACCGAGTCGGAAAACACACGACTCCTTAATATCGTCATAATTGCGTATATCTAATTTTGATTATCAGAGGTTATTGAAAAATATGTTTTTGAACGTCTATATTTCTATTGTGATATCATCGTAATAATAATACATATTTTAGAATAAAAAGATTTTCGGATAATTTAGTTTAATTTTCGTATCAGACGTCATTACACGCGAATATCTTTCTTCCAGTATATTTAGAAATAATAAATAATTTACGAAAGCGAACAATTATTTTGAAACGTTATTATTTATTCGTCTCAACATATTTTGGAATGAACATATTATACAAATAATTTTTATCGCAGAATTTATATAGTAATTAATACTGTATTTATATTATAATTTGAATTTTTCCATCAAATTTGTCATAAACGAAATTTACTTCGCGGAAAATTTATTACTGTATATTACGACGTATTATAAATTCGAGAAGTATAAAGTTCAAAAAAATTTACAAATTAAAAGTTAGTTATAATCAATTTTTTTTTAATATTCCATAAATCTTATAATAAAACGGAAATTAACTTATAATTTACAAATCACACTAATTACACAAAATTTATAATTCGAATTCGGTTATATAAATCCTAAAATTTACAAAATATACTCTATAAATGTAAATATTAATACCAAAAGTGTCCAAATATTCTGTAAAGAAGTGTAATAATTTTGTATAAACAATTATTATACGCAATTTTCTATTACACGAGTACTTAACAAATTAATGTACAAATGTTAAAATATTTCTTTTCGTGTAATAGCGTCAAAACTTAGCGATATATTATCTATACATTTTTTGTATTCTTCAAAATATAATAAAAGATATATACCATAATGTCATTACAAGACGATATTCCCAAGATATGTGTTAAATATTAAAAATAGTTCTTTACGTGCCTTAGAAATTAAATAATTACAAAATATACAAAAAATAAATATTAACATTTAATTTTAGAATGTAATTTTTTGGACGTGTCATATAACGAATAAACTTAAAGTACAATTTGGGTTAGTAATATACATTTATTATACTTATCGCGCGCGATTATATAAAAAACATTTAAAAATTATGAACAAACGTAATTTTCCGATTTACTCGATTATAGAGTAATATTACTTTGTATTTTAATAAAGTATTTGTTAGATTCTACAAACAATATTCGACACAATTGACTTTTTTCTTAAAATTAAACGATTTGTTAAATGAAAATAATAATATAGTTTAATACGTTAAGCATAAAAATCAATTTTATTATTTTAGTAATAGCGTAAAAAATTTTTATTTATAAAAAACATCAGTTATCAGAACACAATACTCAATTTACACGATTTAAATCGCATATGGGTACTCGGGAACGAATTAACAATTGTCAATATTATACTGTTTTAATCAGATATAATAAGATGATTTTTTGAGAATTAGTTTACGCATTAAATAGTAGAATTAAGTAGTATTAATTCTCGTCAACTTTATATTCTAATAACTCAAAAAACAAGAAAATAAGGAATTAAATTGAAATTAAATAAGAATGAAAAATATTAAAGTTGAAAAGGATAATATGGAGATTGGTACGTGGATATGGGGGAAGGGGAAAGTTTTATTGAGTTATTACAGTTATTTATTGTCTCGAGGTCGTGAGCACGAGAAATATTTGGGAACGCGATTGAGAAGTATCGTACAGGCGAATATTATCAAAATATTCGAACGCAATTCAATAGTACAAGTTGAACAGATTGGTGTTCTTACCCAGCTGATCGTGTTCGACTTCGAGAGATCGCGCAGAAATATGAGTAGAGGGTTGGGTCGGTGCCTTCGTTCCACGAATCCACCGACAAATAAAAACGCAAGTGATTTGACAAAGAAGAATAGACCTCGTCCTCCGGAATACCGACTCGTTGAACGAAGTTGAATATGCTTGGTGCTCGTGGCTGCAACGTCCTCAGATGCCGTGAACTTGCGTCGCCGGCGATCTCCTCTACCCTGCTTGACGAGAGACTCCTCCACCAGGGAGACTCCTTTCTAACGCACGAGTAGACGGGAGACTCGTCAATGGCTGCTTGATGGGCGTAATAATTGGGTTATATAGTCTTCGAAGGGTCACATCTCCATAGAAATCGACACATCTGGTGTTGTCGATTGTGGTGGTTGTGTCCTTGAGTTTCTTTGTTTTGTCGATTTTGGATACACATTTCAGTATCGGCGAGTAGAATTGTTCTGCGTACTGCGTGTTTTAATGTTGTTTGGTCAGTGACTTATTCAGTCGTTGTCCTTCATGTGTGTTTATTTTTATTATTTCCAAGTGTGCTTTCTGTGTAGTTCGTCCCGTTTTATATGATTTGTAAAGATGTTCGACCTTGTCCGTTCGTACCGCGGGCGGTTGTGTGATTTATCATTAGTCAGTTAATAACCCTTATGGTGGATA